>WEIS01037893.1:0-10449 GCA_013389965.1 Todus mexicanus | reverse complement strand
CCATTCACATACACATCCACATGTGGTACTGAAATCATGACACAGCTCTTCTCCAACATGAGAATTCTGCATAGATAAAGCCCACCAGTTTAAGGCCATGCCTGCATGTTTGCACAGAGTATAGTTTATCTCTTACTGCTGCCATATGCCTGGGATCATGCTCCTAAATTAATTTCCAATTAAAACAGTCATCCTGAGGCCAACTACAATCACTTACCTCGTCCACATTCTCAAAGGCATTGATGATGTCATACGGTAAACAGGACAGAAGATCAATCACAAACCATGTTTTCAGGTAGTTCATCCTTATAAGTTTGGGATCAGATATAACCTCTCCACCAGGGCCAACAAAGGTCGTATGAAAGTTCAAAACAATGTCAACCAGAAAAATAACGTCCACGACACTGTCCAGCACAAGCCAGGCAATGTTGTTCTGTTTTGTCTTGAAGGAGACGTTATATGGAACCATAATTGCTGTGTAGAAGGTTAGAATTAAGATGACCCAGTCCCAAGTTGTCTTAAAAGCACAATAGTGTAGTATAATGTGTGGTGGAGTCTTTGGAGCTTCTTGTTTGTACTGAGGAAGAATATCAGATCCCAGTTGGAGAACCTGTAAAAGACAGAAATGCAAATGTTACTGCTTCCAATTAATATGATCCAATAAAGGGTCTCACAGATTTCTGTAAGGAGCAGCATGAAGATAGGACTGTGCTCATTGGACGTTGCAAGTGAACCCGCAGGTTCTAAATTACCTGATGCATTAAGAGTATGTGGAGGCAGGTATCACTCAATGAACAGGAGCAGCAGAGTATCTAAGGATACTCTTGCAAAAAGGGATGTCTGCAGATGGACTGAAGGGAAACCATGCCAATAGCAAGGACAGAGAGGCTCCATAAACAGGTTGTGAGTACTGCCACACTAGCTTATGCTCTGCAGTGATAGACATGAATATTAATTCACATTTGGAAGTGTTACAAGACTAATCCTTCAACCCTGACTTCTTTTTTAAACTACTGTGGAGCCAGAACAATAGTCTATCAAAGGTTAATGAGACCTCAGCCTTGCTGGCTGATCTCCTTCTAAAGTGAAGCATTGTGTGCACAATTTCTGCCCCAACACCCTGCCAAGATCATGCTTCCTTCTCACTTTCTTTAAAAAGTTATTGCTCTTACAAGTGCAATATCGCTAGTGGGTTCTCTTTTATTTCTTGTAATTACTTCTCTTTTTTGCATACCACTGTAATCTCCTGCATGTGCACTTTTGTAAAATGTGGAACTGGAAACACTGCAAAGGAGCCAAGCCAAATTCACTTAAGACATTTCTCCCAGCTAATCTAATTACCTCTCATCACAGTCCAACACAAGAAACAAAAGCACAAAGGAACGCACAACATGGTAAGAGATTGTGCTGACAATTGAAAGATTCATGTGTATTTTGGGACTAATAAAATCACCCAAATCCCCCAAATGTTACATTTTGGGATCTCAAGTCTGTATGGAATAAATTGAATAATTCCAGGAACTTTAAAACTAATTTCAGTCCTATACCTGCCCCATATTGGAAGTCCTGCACCAGATTTGCAGGGACAGTTGGATTGCAAATAGCAGTTTTATATGTGTAAAAACAACCAAACACAAGATGCTTCCTCGATGAAAAGGAGTAAATGGCTCTGAATAAACAGTACAACAGCTAAGAATATGAACTCAAAAACCACAGATACAGGTTCTCCATTAATTTTTTGCAGTCTTATTTTTAAGATAGAAAGCTGTTGCTGAGATCAGACAGTCAAAGACTGGCTCTACTGAAAATCTGTTCTTCTGAAAACTCCAAGGGACACCAGCAGCCTCTCTCACTCTGTGTTGGAGGATGTGGCTTTCCAACATGTCTAATCTAGCCCAATGTCAGGCTGTAACCCAATGGGATGCAAACTTGCTTCTGCCTACATGTTCCCACCTTCCCTAAGGTTAGATTTAGCAATCTCAACCTGTAAGGAGTCAGTTGAACTGATATGATGAAAAACTAACTTACTGGCACATTAGTTATCTGTTTGCTCTCTACAGAGTCAGTTCAGTTGCACAGATTTATCCTGTGGCCAGAAAACCAGTAGACCCCTGAAACCAGTAGCAATGAAAGCACAGCAGAGATCTCCAGGAAGCCATGACTACTCCCTTTGCCACCATCTTCGTATCACATGAGCTTCAGTGCAGCACAAAGCCATGTGTTGAGCTCCTGTTGAACACTAACATCACACCAAGGGCGTAGACCCATAAGCACTCATCGGAGGCCCTCACAAATGCCAAACCCCTGGTGAGACCTATAAAAATATCAACCTCCAGGTGTCCCTTCCCGAGTGACCAGGGCAAGACTCACTAACAGCCCTTGTACAACGACTCCATGGGCAAGCTTCAGCTGGCCACTGCAGCACAGTGAGGTCACTGGTGGAGCCATGGGTCCTTCCCTGGAATAAATCAAAGATCGCTACGGCAGCCTTTGTGCAAATCCATGAAACTTCTTTCAATTCCAAAATTGTCCTCTGCATTTAACACATCATTTTCACTTTGACTCACAATCATTATCTCCAGTTATGTCTTTGAACTCATCTGTGGTTAACACTGTACTTTTAATGATAAATCAGGAATGTAACTTCTTTCCTTGATTGCTGCAGACCTATTTGTTCCCCGCCTTGTTTACTGGGGCAGGAGCTGGATGAAGTCTCATTACAGCTGGAATATTAAGCTACTTCGAGTAGTGATGTTGAATGCGATGAACATATGCTTGATAGTTCCCTATGCCTCTGGTGGTGGAGTGCTTAGGAGCTCACATGATACTGTAGAAGCATAATTATTATTCTTAACGTAATATCATGCTGAGTATGACATGGTGAGTGGGTGGCAAGCGGCTGTGGAGACCACTGAACTATAATGATTATTTCTTTCATGCTGCATGAATTTTTAATTTTAAACCACTAAAAAACACACAATATCTTGTTAGTCAGCTGCATTCATTACAGACTCCCTGAATTATTCTTGCGTACAACTAACAAGAATCACAGAAACATAGAATCATAGAAAATAGCTGATAACTGTTAAGCCTGATAAAGATGGGCAGTACGTTCTGCTAGGGATGAGTTATGATGATAATGCTCCTCTTCGGACCCAGAAGTATGGAAAATGGGGCATGTACAGAGATGGTGTACCTTCAGGCAGTCTGCATTCCTCACAGCTCTTTGCCTAGAAAGCCCCCTGCAGCTCTACATGACTTGTAAGAGAGGAGATCACACGTAGTCGAAGAAACCTATTCCTGAGTGCAATCTTCTCCTTACCAAGCTTATTTACTGCCTGATCTAGATCTTCACTGCTGTAACTTAATGCCATTATTTTTTCTCTAGCTAGAGCAGCTCTGCTGAACAATCTCCTCCCTCATTCTGTGTAACTGTTTCAGACTTACTTAAATATTGCTACCGTATCTTGTCCAGTCTTCCCTTCTCTAGACTCATGAATTGGAAAAATAAGATGTGAGAGTAACTGAGCAATCACACAGGCTATTGGTATGGGATAATTCAAGGGAAAACATCACACTGTTAACACATGAAAACTATGGGGTTTCATTCTGATACTAAGTAGGGGTTTTATTATTGAAGTCCACTAAAATCAGAGAGGGAACAAAGAGAGACATTTAAAGCTGCTGCCAGTTCTTCGCACGGCACTCAGGACAAGCTCTCAGGCACAAGGTGGCTAGAGCTGTCATTTTCAATAGTCCATATATTTTGACCATATGTTTTTGACTCGTATGTTTTTCACTACTAATGGACATGAAGATGAAAGCAGTACCTCTGTTTCATCAGTTAACCTGAAGGCATTCACTTGTTGCACCATCTGCACTGTTAAGGAGATGTTTGCAACCTGCCAAAGAGTTCATATTTCATCAGTTCTGAAGAAAAAAATGATGAGCAAAATACCACAGGAATGACTTGGTGAGAAAGTCAAGATTAAGGTATGTATGTAGTCAGTGTGCCTGTACAACCCCAGGAATCCTGACAGGGATACTTCTAAAGAGGTTTTTCAAACAACCTTATTTCCCTGGGAGAGTGTGTGACCATCTACAGGGGTCCATGACATCAAGTCTGGTTCCATGTCATTGTGAGACAGCATATAGAGGAGCACAATGTGCACCCAAGTTAAGGAACAACCAGCACACTGGGAAGATGTGGATGCTCCATCACTGGAAGTGTTCAAGGCCAGGCTGAATGGGGCTTTGAGCAACCTGCTGTAGTGGAAGGTGCTCCTGCCTGGAACTAGATGATCATTAATACCCCTTCCAATACAAACCATTCTATGATTCACATGATTCTATGAACTGCATGCAGAGAAATAGGGCCATGTAAGTAAAAGAGACCTACGGAGCCTGTTCTCATGACCCGTTACAGAAATGCGGGCTTGGTACAGAGTCCTGCTTTAGGATGAGCAGAAGAAATGTTGAAAAAAAATCAGAGTTGGGAAATATTTTTCTCTAAAAATATTATTTATTCATGGGAATTAGGGTGGGGTTCCCCATAACCACCTCCCATCTCCTCCTGATTTATGACAGGAGCTGGCTAGTGTCTGTCCCACTTACTTCAGCTAAGCGGGAGTGTTTGTGCACCACCTCAGCCTTGTTCATGGGCGTCAGCTGCTGCAGCACGCTCCGGCTGTTCGTCAGTGCCCGCGTCAACCGAGCAAACTTTGTCCAACCTGCGGGAAAGAAGGAAATCGTGTCAGAAGTACTCAGACCTCATTTGTCACTAGCAAATCTTCTCTGTGTTCACTGATATTAAGTCTCAGACTTGAATAGTTTCTCTAAATACCCGCCCAGAACAGCTTCACACTCGAGGCTTAAAGACCTAGCAAATGAGGAAAAATATTGCTGCTTCAAGGCAACCACGAGTAAATCTGAGTAAAATCAAAATGCTGCAGCTCATTCTTTGCCTTTTGGAGACATTGTGTTAGAGAGATCACATTGTGCTTTCAGCCTTCTGGGGAGTTACTCCGCTGCTGAAATCTAATTCTAAGCCCCTGAAGTTAATGCAAAGGCTTCCTAAGTCTGCAAATCCTTTTGAAGGAAAATCCTCCCCAGCTACAGAATGGCTCCTGCTGATTATGGGCCACTGGAGCAGCCCCAAAAGTCTGATCCTTAAGTCTTTCCTGTTTCTTGCCTCAACTAGACTTCAGGGACAAAACTAAAAGTTTTAAAAAAATAAATAAACCCACAAAATTCAGGGCTGCATGAACAGCAATGCTTCAGACAAAAAGCCAAATCATTAAGACTTTAAAGACAGATTAAGCACTAGATTTTAAATGGCATTAAGAAGTACATTCAGCTGTTAAACTGATGATAAACAACTGCCTTAATCGTAGCTTGAGACCCACACACTGGGCCACCCGCAATGAATTTTTTCTGCAGCGTTCAGGAAGGAGCAATCAGAGTTTGTTAGCAACAGCAGCACCAACCCAGGAACGTGTCATCAAGCCATTCCTGCTGGAAAAACACCCAAAAGCGACAGCTGGCATGGATGCGTCAATGGGTGAGGTAGATCGGCAGTAGCAAAGAAAATGTCAGGGGTTTAAGCAGCATAGCACCTCAGTGTTAAGCAGAAAACTTGAAAATCCAAATATCTGCGGGAAGAAATGCCTCCATTGCACTGAAGGAGATGCTCAACATTTCGTCTAGCCAAGTGTAACCTGGTATTTTACTACACAGGTGTGTATAAAACATCGAACAAGTTTTGGACAGGAAACAGGCTCAGGAGGTTTTACTTTTATTTAGCTTGAATGTTAAATAGGTAAAAATTGAAGGAAACGTTACATCTGACAAAGAAAACACAACATTTTATGTTAGCCTGGTTTATTGTTAAATGCCAGTTTTCTGATAGGAATTGGGGACTGGGAAAGTTAAGTGAAGCCCTGGGGTAGATAAAATGAAGAGCAGAAAACAGACAAGACAATAAAACTTTAAGAAAAAAAAAATTACAGTTTAGCTTTGCAATTTACTGCTTATATACCACATTCACACAAATGTAAATTCATTATTCTTCATTTAGCAACAAGAACAGATCTAAATACCATGATATATCACTAGCACAGCACAAACCATTTGTGTCTGGCTATTTATATATGACCTCAGAAATCCACACAAAAATGCACTGAGGAAAGGTAAAAACTAGAAGTATTTTATTAACTTTTCAAATCTAAACCTTAAAAACCCTAAAACTTCGGATATGCCTCATGCTTCTTGAGCTTACAGGGATATTCAATTAGGAACAAGCACTTTCTGTATTAAACAAGGTCAAGAGAGACTATAGCAATCAGAGTATGAATTATTAGTTTCCAGAAAAAAAAATTCTTGTGCTTTTTTTTTTTTCCTAATTGGCTACAATACTGTGGCAAGGAGACAAGCTTTAAGACAAAAGTCAGAACTGTTCTTTATCTTTCTTAGGCAGTGATTTCAAAGAGCAAGTGAGCACGGTAACAGCATCGTGACAGCTCTGCCCCGACACTTCTCGTAATTGCTGGAGGCCACAGAGCATCCAGCCAATTCCTTTTGGCACATTGCAACCATGCTGCAAGAAGCAGCGAAAAAGAGCAACTCTCCTCTAGGAAGGCGGTCACCCACCTCCAGATCATGGAGAAGAGTCATGGGCTGGCAATGACAGGAGATGACTTCACGTACTGTCTAGAAATGATTCCCAATGGTGCTTCACAGACTTGAGAGATCTCACTAACAAAAATATGAGGCTTAAAAATGCCTGTCATAAAAGCAAATCTGGTAAGATACCCCTTGTCATTGCCTTAGGTAAGAACAAAAATCTGTTCTGCATTAACCACAAATTCAGAAAGCCCAAGGAAGCTGAAGAAGATGTACCACAAGGAGCTGGAGGAGTAAGACATGTACCATACAGCAGCAATTCTTTTGCTGTGAAAATAAAAAGAAAGAAAGATGACTTTTTCAACTACTCCCTTTCCAGCTTGGTGAGATCACCAATGCTATGTGAAAGAAAGAAAGAAGCCACACATTTTAGCACTCAGGGTTACCACTCTGCTCATCTGCTCTGACCTCTCCTTCTCACAGGGAAGACCAAAGCTTTGCTTTGTGCTAGAGCAGACCTTTTGCAAAAACCCTTCCAGCCTCATTTAGAGACTTCACATTTCTTTCAGCCCTGAGAAGCCCATGATTCCAGCCACTGGAAGTACAGAATACACTAACATGACTTTTTTCCAATTCAGTACAAAGTCCAGCATTATTCTACTTGCTCCAATCTATCCATCTGCAATAGTGTGAAAAAGCATCAAGTTCTTTTGTTTCCTATTTACAACCCAAGAGAATTAAAAACACAGCAACAGCAAGATGCCAGGGTATGAGTGGGAAGGTGAAAATGTATACAGGCTGCCTCGTGTCTGAAATAAGCTGTACGGGTACATTTCTCTGTTTCTTGACCTTGTTGTAGACTTGATAAGTTCAGAATTATATTTAAAACCAGTGTGTATGTTTAAATAGACCAGGGAAAATTTGCATAGCTGCCTACTGCTGTCAATGTTTCTTCAAACGATTCTCTCCTTTCTTTTCCTCTATAGAGAGAGACTTGAAAAGAATGGTAATTTTATCTCGTGTATTAGTGACCGCCTGTTCTCACAGATATTTTCCAATCTGGAAGGAGTAAAAGAGTGGCACAAATAGCAGGTGCAAGAGGGGAAAAAAAAAAACCCTACTCATGAGAAAAAGTAGCGCTTCTGATGCTCTCTTCAGCTCAGCTGGATTGTGTTTCTCTTCCAGCACAAGACTTGAAAACAAATACCCTGAACTTGTACCATTGCACTCAAATTCTTAGGAACAAAGGTAACATCATCAGACCGCACACCAGATCAGGTCAGAAGCTGCTTCTTCTTCCAAGATAAACTGGGCATTTCAGAGGAAGACATTAACTACCTGAAATGGAAAATTCTGGAATAACATGCACATAAAATAGTTATTTCCGCAGGTTCTTTTTAATAATTTCTTATTCATAAACAAAACCAGAAGAATTTATACCCTTGCTTTAATGAAAACTCCTCATGACCTGCATTCATTCTCGTGAGTCAAAACAAGGGTCTGTTCCTAATCAGGAGCCTAGCAACATATTTTCCAGTTCCTATCCATTGTTCAAAATTCCTGCATTCTCAATAAATTGAAGATGCGAGTTTAACTCCATACAGTTAAAGAAAACAGGACATGAAGAAGACAAGAATGCTGACAGACGAACTAAACTAGTCTCTGCTTTGGCTGTCTTTCCAAGCAGGAAACTTTGTTCTTTTGGTGACAATTCAATATTTTACATCTACAAAATATTCTCCATGTCTCTTGTTCTAATTAGGACTGCCAATATGACAGCCCTCTGACTGTGGGGCTAACTGAGCCAGAGATGACTTAGTGGCGTACTTCACACAATGACTGAGCAAAGAGACAAAAACAGGAGTAAGAAATCAAATTTACAAAACAAATTGGTATTTCTTTCAAATCTTAGGTGCTATGACATGAGTTGCAGCTGTTCATGTTGTGCCAAGATGCCTGAGGGAGTGGAGAACTACGGAAGGGAGGTGGGCAATAGTTAAGCAAAGCAGACAGAGCACCCAGACATCTCCTCAGAGAGCTAAAAGCTTTCCAGATGGGTCTATGATGCTCACTCAACTCTAGACTCATACATCACTACAGAAATTACATGGTGTCTAAGAGGGAAAACAGTACTTTCAGCTCAGAACTTGATCCTATTGTCTTTCCACCATCAGAAAGCCCAAACTATCTTACCCAAACCCCTATACTCACTATAGCACGTGCCTTTCCATCAGCTACTCCTCCAAAGAGTAGTATTATGCCCACACATCTTTCTTCCTGAGATCCTGAATCAATCATTGTGTTTTACACTGGACAGATGGGATGGGAACAGCTAGGCAGCAGCTGCTCTAACAGTTCCCCTCTACTGTCGCACTCATTGCTTACTCAGTGCTCAGGGACTTCCTGCAAACTACACTCTTGCATTGCCATAGGGACTTCTCTCCCTGACCTTCTGGTCACTGATCTCCTTCCCGTTAATGCACTCTGCAGATGGATCTAGTACATGAACCCTTTCATTCACCTCCAACACCCACTTCGTTTCTCTGTTGTCTTCTCTAAGGAAGGAGAAATGTCATTCAGGGCAAAGATGCTGTCACAGTGGAGGGCAAAGCATAAAAAGTACTAGGGTAAAAGTTACCCACAGAAAGCGCAGCAGCAAGGGAGGCTTCCCTGAGCAGAAGTGATGCTGGAAACAATGGGACAAAATCACTGTTTCCTAACAGGTGTCTGGAGACAAATCCCTTAAATCCCTCTCTTTCCCCCGAGGTCATGAAGCATGCAGAGCCCCGTTTAGACTCCACCCAAAACTGCGAGCCTCTGATAGTACTCCTACATGCATCAAGGAGCAAGTCCTCATGGCCATTACTCACAGACACAGCAGCCAAGTGGTTGGGTCCGACCTGGGCAGTTGCCTCCACTGGGGAGAAGTCCCTGCCCAGGCACAGTCTACTGAGCAAAAAAGACTCTGGCTCTTGCTCCACCAGTGCTTAAGCCGCCTTCCCTGTACAAACTTCAGCAGTCAATAAGCCTTCCCACTGCCTTCAAAGATAACAGCAAATATTTCCAAATAGGAGTATCTGCAAGTGAGAAATCCCTTCAAATTCATAATTCAATTAGGACTTGAAAATTTGCAATCTCTCTGACTAGGTTCGTGTACAGGTCCTAATATGGATTTANATTCATAATTCAATTAGGACTTGACTAGGTTCGTGTACAAGTCCTAATATGGATTTGGCCACCTAGCTAGCAGCGACACTGAAAAAAATAGTAAAAATTTCTAGTTCATAAAATATATTCTGTTATTTCACAGCTAAATTCATACATCAGAGTTTATGAAGAGTTTAAAAATCTCAAGGTGAGATGTTAATGTTCTTCACAGTGCACTTGCTCTGACAAATCTACACATGACTAGTGCCCCTTAATAAAACATCAGTGTAGCTCTACTGGGCTGCAATTAACCTTTGTGTCAAGGTTTGTTTGGTCTTAAAAGGATCAGAAATAATGAAGGCTTTTAAATCAGTGTAACAGGGAACTATCCGATACTTCAGATTGTAGTGAAAACACCTGGGTTAAGGAAAGTAATCTGTTAAAAACAACCGCAAAGGGTAATTACAGCAATGCTCGTGTTGATTCCTGCCTTCTGGAGTGTAAGTAACACCTCCAGACCATGGGAAGGTTGCTCTCCTCTCACTGTGGAGCATGAAACAGTTAATGTGTAGAATGTTTAAATAATGACTCTATGACTTACCTGCAAAAGCAAAGAGCTAGCATCACTCAGAAATGGGCAGTTTGCAATTCAATTGGTAACATGGATCATCCTTTTGCATC
>WEIS01037853.1:0-10048 GCA_013389965.1 Todus mexicanus | reverse complement strand
ACACTGGGAAGCAGGAAAACACACACAACAGTACCAGATGTCAGCACATCTATTGCTTGGGATATCCATCTCTAAGGAAGTGCTGAAATCCTCATAATTTTGGAAATATTTTCAAGTCGTGCCAAATTGGAATAGTAAATGTATATAGAAAATGCTTTAGGGAACATTGCTGACTCTAGGGAATGCTCTGACACTCCACACATGAATACACAATTGACAAATCCTCTCTTGCGGCTGCCATCACTCTTTAAGTCTAAACGCAGCTCAGGTACAAAACTAGTCCAACAGCACACCCCACTGACGTTCAACAACACTGCAACAGCAATTAAATTGGGCTGTATGCTTAACAACTCAACTAGTCTCGCTCCCTCAAGATCTTGCACAAAAAAGAAAAACACATTGGCTGAAGAAGTCGAAGAACCTCCTCGGAAGATTTAAAGGTATTGAGTACCTGAGGGAGGATCTACAACCTAAACAGCTTGTACAATGCACCTGCCTCACATACTTGACTAGAGGGTGTTGCCAGAAAGTTACTCTAAACCAGAATATGAGATGCATGTATCTCCTGTGAAGAGCATAGTAGCCAAAATAATGCTTTCACCATCATTCAAAAAAGCAGTAGTGGTGTCAAACACCTGTCGCAGAAGAATGCCCCAATCACATATCCTTATGAAGTCATATTCAGAATTCCTTGCTGGCTTCTGCTAGGACCTGAATAAGGATTGCAAATTTGGCCCTAGCATTAGCACTGAGGCACCACCGTGCTGGTACATAGCTGGTAGATACTCAATTAGCTGTTAAACCTGGTGTCACTTTGTGGACTGATGGCATAGGGCTCTCACATGACTTTCCCCCTAAAGTGTTTGGGAACCCACCAGCACCCCCAGTTAATGCTGCAGTTATGTAAAATATTTGTGCTGATAGCAGTCTCACCTGAAGAGGAGGCAAGCGGTGCAGGATGTCCACTGAGCTGGCTGGAGTAGTTCCCAGCCGTAGCGTCTACACTCAGCATGGTAAACTGGTCATGAGCATTGTCAGGCAATGAAGGCATGGGCAGAAGAGGCACCCTGGAGGTATACATAAAGGGTATAAGCACAGACCAGAGGATGAGACTAGACATTAATGACAAAGTATACACTCTTCTTACTATCCTACAATGGGCAAATCCTACCTAGATCACAAGCAGGTGGAAAGGGAAAGTACTGGCTGACTTAATGAGTATAATGAGAAACAGTGCAAGGGACACTATCAACAGTATTTGAGGAAGCAGTATTTGGGTCACTAGTGTGGAAGGGACAGGCAGCAGGGACAGTGCAATGAAATCAGTCAGGGGAACTCAAATCTTTCACTTAATTTTTTTTCTTTTCATTCTGCTTTCTTCACCGGAAGACTCTCACTTCAGATTGCCACAAATATCTATCTCTGCAGACTAATTTCTTTCCTCTCCCCCTTGAAAGACCATCTATCCTCTCACATATTCCCCACCCACACTGCCCAGTAAATGTCCCCTGTTCACACATGGTAAGTGCTATCTTGTGTTTCTTCAAAGAAGCCCATGACTTTGTAAGACTGATCTACATAAGCAGCATTTCCATCATCGTGTGAAAATCCATGGAAATGCAAAAGCGATGGTGGGATAAGGACTGGGATAAAAGAACTCCCAAGCGCACACAGAGTGCCTGGCCAGCATATTCACAGAAACTAAAAATTAAAGGGTGATTCTCATCCCCTGCTCTCTACATGACTTCAACAAGAGGGATTTAAACAGTTTCAAAACCATGCTTCAGGTTAATCAAAAGCACTCTTAAACAGACCCACTACAGTTTGTCCAGAAATCCATCAGGCTAGAGAATAGAGAGGACAGGCTACTGAGGTCCAACTCAATAGTCAGCTCTCCATGACTTAAATGTAAAAGGGAAATGGCAAAGGAACAGATATAATGCCTTAGGTATCTATCAGAAAGAAACAAGATCACAAAGTGCTTCAACCATAACCGTCTGACCGAAAGGGTACTGACAGAGCTGATGATGCTGGGTACTTTTTGTCGCCTTTCACACTCAGCTTTTCCAATTTTCGCCATTTTGCCCTGCGATTCTGGAACCAAACCTGATAAATGGAAAGAAAGGATATATTCAGAGAGGAAACCATATACACTTGAGGACACAGGCAACAAATCAGCAATGACTGTCTCCACACATCAGCAGGTGAGGCCAGAAACCTTTCTTTCAGAGAAAGGAACCTCAAGAAACCTTTCTTCCAGAGAATCTGCAAGATCAACAACAGTTCTGAAGAGAAGAATAATGGCAGAAAGACAGCCCCTAACACAACTTTAAACAAAAAGGAACAAAGTTTGCTTTGCTGCCCATGATCTTCAAGATAAAGAGATTAACTCCAACTTCCTTCACCTCTTTCACTTACCCATTATGTGTCTCATCTTAAGAAATGGGAAGAGACTGAGTATGCAATCACAGACTCTACTGCTATTTTGGGTGGGGGAGTTGGTTGTGCAGCATCCATCACCATGAGCTCTCTTTCCTCTGTTGTCACCAGTGGCAGGTGCAGTCTCTATCTCATTACTCATGAGCTCCTCCTCCCTGCCTGAGTCCCTCTCTCTGTCATTATACTGCACAGAACCCACAGTCAGCCCTGTTACCCATACAGATGTTACCGTGATACGCTGTGGTGTTACACCAACCACAGCAGCAATCTCCCTCCTCTTCTCATTGTCAGGGTAGTGGTCTTCTTGGAACATCTTCTCCAGTTCTACTAGCTGCTCTACATATGATGCATTTTTCAAAGAAAGAGGTGTAGTATGTGATAAGAGAAACAGGAAACAATGAAGAAACAAAATAGGGGAAAACCAAAATAGAACATTTTTACTATACTTAGAAATATATGGACAGCATCAAAGATTTTTTAAAAAAGTAAACTGCGAAAATAAAAATCTTCTTACACAGTAAAACGAAGATAACTAGTAATACTTTAAATATAAGGCACTCTTTATTTGAAGAAGTTTTCACACCTATCCTAGTGTATAGTGTTTTGCAACACCAGTTAGAGCAGTTTAGCCCCTTCATGCTGTGCCTTCAGCATGGTGAAGGAAACATCAGCACCACTGTCACTACAAGTGTCACTGTCTGCTAGTGGGTTCCCCAGTACCTACCTGCACTATAGAAGGTACGTGACTTTTTCCTGATTGGTGGTAGAATTTCTGGATTCTGAAGTAACAGTTTTTTGCCCTTGGTCCCACCATAGTTACTTCTTGATTCCAGAACTGGGGACATCTTGGAGGATTGCTGAGCTGCAGTGTTGGCTGAAGCACATTTGGATGATCGGCGAGTAGCTGGGCCACACGCATCCTGCCTGCCGAGGTCTCCAGGAATTCCACTAGATGCCTTCTCAGCGCGTATTCCACTTCTGTTGTTATTTTCTTTCTTCTTTGCCTCCTTTGCAGTCCCATCAGAGTAACAACCCTCACGCTGTTCATGTGACCCTGACTGACCTGTGGGCTCCTGTGCAAATTCAACCACGGAAAGTTGGTGCACAGCTTTCACATCACTGAGGAAATTTGACGGCTGCCCACAAACTGAGGTGAGGTCAAGCTGGCTGTCAAGGACCACTGAGTTTTGAGAAGTTGACCCAGTTGCTTGCAAGGTGCAGTATCTTCCATCTTCCTCCCCCTTCTTCACAGAGCTGATCCTATCTTCTGTTACCAAGGTATCTCCAACTTCTTCCTTTACAGCTGTGCTTTGGCATGCAGATTGGAGCTCACTGCTCCCTGTACCATGCCCACCAACAGCATCAGCATCTACCACAGAATGTTCAGTGTGCAGCAATGTGTCCTTCTCATCCTTGCACTCTATAAGGGAAAAATGAAAAATAACACTCCCCACCGCCCCCCACATGCACATTGCCCAAGTCAGATGTGCCTGGACTGCACAAGAAAAAGGATCTGCCTGGATAGGAAGTTTCAGTTATGGGAGAAGGAAAACACTACACAATAAAACCCAACAGTGACAAGAGCTACAGAGATTAACATAAAGACTGTCACTAGGACCAAGTGCTGCTAGGAAAGCAGCAGCAAAGAATGTGATGTGGTCAAGAGGGAGACAGTCAAACATCCGAGATGAGAAAAGCCTCATTTTGAGAGTGAAGTTGCCTGCAAAAACAAGCAATTGTATGCTATAGGAAGAATTAATTCCAGACACAAAAAATAAAGGGAAGGTTGGGTGTTACAAATGCAGTTGCGGGAAAACAGCACTGGGATAACAAAGGTCTTTGGAATAATGAACATAAATATCAATTACCTATTAAGACACCCTATTAAAATGAGTAAAATAAAAATAAAAGCAAAATTCTGGTCTACCGTGTCAGCAGTGATTATATGACAAACAACATCACTTCTTGAGTGTATGCTTAGATCCCAAAACACATTTTAAAGACTTGTGCTTGTACCTTGTAACCGTGGCAGAGAAAGAGATCAAGACCTGGGAGCTTTACATCATCCACACGATCATTCCTCCAAGGAAAAGTAAATTGCTGTCTATTTCTAAAACATACAGCAAAGGCCTGACAACAACTTGAGATTGCCCACGGAAAGACTTGAAATGAAAATAAAGCTTAGAAAGAAAGACAGGCCTTTATAATTACAGCTCAGGAGCTGCCAACCCAGTTCTCTCTCCCATCATTCATATGGCAAAAGATCAGACTGAACATCACTTCATCACACTTTTTAGATAAACATAACTTTAAACAGAATAGATTTTAACTGACTGGAAACATCATCCATATAGAGTTTGGAACACCTGAGCTGCTGAAGGTGCACAAACAAGAGGCAAAGTCACTTTTTTTTTCTCACAACCACCTCCTCAGATGTTTCTTGGAACAAGGCAGCCACTTGCACAGCGACAGCAAGACTTTTACAGTTGTTCTGTGCAGCTGGTACAAAGCAACCTGAACACCCGCACAGAGAGAAACATCAGCTTCACAGGTCCACACATGCAAAGTTAAGGCAAGGAGGAGGAAAACTGGGCAGTGGGTGAAAGCGGTAAGTGACAGCAGCCTTAAAACCCCAAGGCCGTGGGAACCCCTCAGTGTGATACAAATGGAAGACCACCTGCCCCCAGCCCTCACACCAGTTCGCCAGGTGCTTCTAGAAGCCAGGTGACTCAAGGGCCACGCAGGCACCTGGCAAAGCATTGCCTCAAACCCCCTGAAGGCACCCGGCGCAAAACCAGTGGCTTCCTCCAAGGCCAGGGCACGGCGGGGCCCCCTGCCCGAGGCGAGGAGGTGAGGAGAGGCAAGGGCTACGGGCTGCTGGTCCTCGCCGCCCCAGCCCGCACGGCGGGCCTACCGCACAGATAATAGCCTGGAGGAGGCGACAGGGTCATTATCCTCCAGCGGGGCTGCTCATTAGGCTCATTGCCGGGTGCCTCATCCCCCGGTTATTAATGAGAGCCGGAGCTCCAGCCCTGCCCTTACCAAGCCCTTTGAGTGTCCGCTCCTCCTCCGCGCCCGTCCCGTCCATGCCGGCTCGACGGAGGCACCGCCGGCCCGGCCCGCTTAAAGCCCCGCCCGGTGGATAGTCCTGCGCGGGTTGCGGACACCGGCCTTGGCCGGTTCATCAAGGCCACCTGGAGCCGCCGCCAGCCTCAGCCGAGGCTGCCTGACCGACCTTCCCCAGCCGCCCTGGCAGCGGGGCAGCGGCCCCCCTTCGCCTGCAGGTAACGGGGCCGCAACCCTCGGGAGCCCCAGGGGGGCTGGAGCAGCGCTCGGCTCAGTACCGAGGGCTCACGTCGCACCCTTTCCTTCTCCCGGCCGTGGGGAGCCACCATCCCCGGCGGGGCAGCCGTGAGGGAGGGCATCCATCCGCCCCCGCAGCGTGAGGGGACCAGAGCTGGTCTCCGACGGGAGGAGAAACCTGGCCCCGCACGCAGGGTGCAGAAATTAGCGTGCTTGGAGAGAGGGCTTAAATATCGCTAGTAGCCTGCTTTGGAAACCCAGATGGTATAAAATTGGCTGGTGTAATAGGAATGAGGTGAGCCTCGTTATCTTTTTCCATGTGGGCTGGCAGGAAGATTGATTCGTGTGCTCTGGCTGCAGTTGTTTAGCAGTGTTCCTGATTCTCTGTAAGCTAGAGGTCGCAAGAAATAAACGGTACTTCTTGACTTTCAGTGCTGTAATTTTGTGTCATTTCAACACTTAGTTCTTACAAAAAAACACCCAAGGCTCCTAATAGAGTAGTCCCAGGTAGTGATCTCCCACTGCCACAAATGTTACCTGTTCAGGTAATATTTAAACCAGCTGTGTGCACTTTCAGGTGTCCACACGAGATGAAGGGGAGGAAGGAACCAAGCCTTGTTTTTTTCTGACTTTCTTCTTCTCATATGCAGTTGATGGAGAGATGTGGGCTGCAGTTTAGGTTGTGGTGGTTCCAGAAATCAAGCCCTCTGCTTTTGCATCCTCATCATACAGCTTACCTTAACCACCAGATGAAGCACAGCTGCCTGTAAACACAACTTGGGTGTCCAAAGACAGTGCTTGCTTGAAGAATGCAATTTGCTCAGTTGCATTCTGCTGCACCAAGACAGAACATCCTTCATCGTCATCTTGGTTATTGGTCCAGTAGCAGCTCATTGGTGGCACAGCACAATTCTCCAACTGTGCAGTTCCCCACATGCCATGCCTTTGTTTCAAGCAAAGGTCCTGCTTCTGCAAATGCTTTCACCTGAAAATAGTTTCATTAAGTGAAATAACTCAAAACACATGTGCCAGCATTTTGGAGACACTACGATGAGTCTGACAGTGCACCTGGTTGAGCCACCAAGTGCAGGACATGCTGGCTGGCATGTTACTCCTGCTAGAATAGCTCATTTGTTAGTGGCATTCAGCTGACAAAACACAACCCTGATCTTAGAAGGGGTGGGACCTCTTCAATATTAAACAAAACCACAAAGATAAAAAACCACTAACTGGTTCCTGTTTCTGAGCAAGGTTGTGTTTATTTACTAAGCTCTGGTCCTGGATGTCCTTTTTCTAATATTGTGAAAGGGAGTAAGAACTGTGGAAAATAGTTTGATTTATTTTCCTTTAGGAAGGACCAACATAGGTCTTCAGGACTATGAGCTTTTTTTGTGTGGTTCTTTTTTTTTAAAGCCACATATATATTTTTTTTTATTATATTTTTAAAATGAGAAAATGACAGCAGTCATAACATCTGATTTTTAGATCTAAACCAAAAATGTCAGATTCTTAATGAAACTTTTAAAAATGTATTTCACACTTGCATTTCATTGCTGTTCTTACCACAAAAATAAATGAGTGTAGCTGCCCTCTAAAGGTTGTCTTTAATTTTTTTCGGTATAGACATACCAAATTTCTTTTGTCCAGGTATGCTGTAGATCAGTCTCCACAGGTTCCGATGGAAGATGATGGTTTCTTCAGGCTTCATTTTACAGCCAGCTATTTTAGATAGCATCTCTCACACAACATTCCTATTCCGTGGACCTTCTCTGGGAATCTTACTAGAAAAGTACAGGGATTTGGCTGACAAACTCCACACCTCTGTTACTGTTCAATATTGATTTTATGGGAAACCAGGTTACCCACATTGGGAGAAGGAGACATCCTGACTCATAATTATTACTGTAATAGGATGGAGCAGACACTGTCAACTTGATTCCTCCCTCCTGAGTGTGCAGTTGAAAGTGATATTGTACTAGTTTCACTAAGTTTGTAGAAGCCAAGGAGGCGCTAACCAGTTTCAAAAAGCATGAAGCAATTCAGTGCAGATTTGTTTATAAATTTTGGTGTCAGGATGGTGCTGGGGCTAAAAATTTAACTAAATAGTGAGAAGTTGAGGTCTGTCTGAAATGTAATAAATCAAAGTAAACCCAGGTATAAGCAATTATTCTTAGAGGCACAGGCTGACCTTTAAATGTTTCTAAACACACAAAAACCTGACAACTGGAAATAAAGATTGTACCTCTGTCACAGAGAAGTTAACCTTTGATCTGACTAGTTATACAGTACAGAAGTCCTGTCAGTCACAACGGTGGCCTTGAAGTTTCCCATCTCAACGAGAATTTTAACAAGAACATACAGAATTCAACATACACACCACTTTGAGAGACTCTAATAAACAATATGCTTGCTTGGTTTTGAGAGTAGAAGTTGAAACAGTAAAGAATTCTCGACTTTTAAAATTACTTCTGATTTAGAATGGCAATATCTATGGCCTGCCTGCTCATGACACAGTAACAAAGATGAAGCTGCTACAGATGCAGGATGTCCCAGAGCATCTGCTTAAGAAGACCCTTATGGGCATGTACTGAACTGATCCCCTGGCAGCGTTCCCAGCTGAGACACTGGTGATCCTGATGACTTATGTATTGCATAAACTCATGATAGCCTGGGACAAGCAGGTATTTTAGATCTCTGAACATTCATGGGTCTTGCTAGGGATTATAATTCTTACATCATTTGTTTTACTTTGAGGTAGGGCTTTGCTTTTCTTCTTAGCTAGGGACCAGCTTCAGCTCATATGCAGATTGTAGTCTAGACCACAGATTAAAAGACAATCAAATAATTGCATTCTGCATTACTGGTGCAGTGAACTGGACTCGTATCTTGTGTATAACACCACTACGGAACCTGCAGCAGTTACATAATGGCTGGTGATAATGCCATGAAGAATCTTAAAGTATGGCTGGTAAAGCAGGTTTTCTTCTCTGCCTCTGCTAAGTATAGCTGCTGGTATTCAATAGTCATTTAGAAAGGAGAGTTGTATGGAAAAAATAATGAAAATATATATTCTGTAAATATTGAATACTTCCATTTGAGATGAAAGCCTAAGTAACAAGGAAAGCAGAAAGTTGTTTATTTTAACTGGAGAAGTGCATGAGTTTATTAGGACTAAAAGCAACCTTTTTTTTTTTTTTCAATCCAGCTAAAATTACTGATATAAATAGGCTGTAATAAGCTATACTAGATACAATGTAAATGGGAAATAAAGGCAGAATGTTACAGAGACAGAAAGCTGGAGAAATGAAGATAACTAATTCTTCAAATATATTAAATGCAAGAAGGCTACACGTTGCTTTCTTTGGTGTATTGACTCTTATACCTGATCTTGCATCGACTGTACTGAACGCAAACATTTTAATACAGAAACAGTATTTTACAGTTGAAGGCACATCCTCAAATAGACAGGTTCTGCACAAAAGCAGGACTGCATGTAAACCGGACTTAAAACCAGAGAGTTCTAAAAAAAGAACAAGATCCCTGGTACATATTTTGACTTTATCTACAGTGGCTAAATATCTCTGTTTTCTATAAGTGTGCAAAATGGTGCATGCAATACCACGTCAGCTATCAGATTAAGAGCAGCAGGAAAGTGCCACTTCATTGCATATGCCTAGTCATGGTTATTTTGTACAGGGCATGGACCAACATGTCATAAAAATCTTTGTCAAAAGTCACTGTTCTGCTTTGAGTGGAAGGCACAGTAAAAACCAGGTCATTTCAGACGGCTTCTTGGGACACATGTTCAGAAGAGAGGTGACCTCTGTGAAACAGGTTCTTCAGCTTGATACTTCTTCAGGTGGGGGAAATCATCACAGTTGCTTCTGAAAAACCGTCGTTTAACTCCAGTGGATTTTCTAATGCTGCCAAGGACTCTTAACAGTAGCTCAGCCTCAGCATAAATTTAGGCAAGTATTTCATTGTACCTATCTAAAAAAACAGTAGTCTTGCACAATCAAATAGATAAATTGTTCTAAATGGAAATTACCCTATGGAGATCAATACCATCAAGATATCGAGGATATTCAAATGGAAAACTCTCCTCAAATCTATTGTGCTTTGCACTTAGCACCTTCCTTCTCAGGAACTCAGAGCTCTCAGTATGCTAATACTAGCGAATTTAGCCTCACAACATCCAGTGAGGTAGGTAAGTTTACCCCCATTTCACAGATGGGAAAACTGAGGCAGAATTCTGAAGTGACTTGCCCAAGGTCCTGCAACTTGTCAGTGACAAAATCAGGAATGT
>WEIS01037847.1:0-11196 GCA_013389965.1 Todus mexicanus | reverse complement strand
ACATGCAAAAAGAAAACATTGGTGAAAACTATTCCAATATTGCTGAAATTACTCAGTCAAAATGTTCAACAGCTGTGGGTGCAAGGTGAGGAACTCTACTCTCTGAAAGTGTATTTTGCCTAGGAAACCCTCTCATCCATCAGGACCAAAGGTGGAGAGCTTTTCAGGTGGAAATTTTGGCAAAGGACAGCTCCAGAGGATTCTTTAATGCTAATTTCTCAATGGATGGACGTAAAGCTCACTTTCTGTCAAAAAACCCCACAAACAACCCACCAAGGTAGTTGATGTGGTTCTACTTACACTGGTGCCTGTACATTAACGTCAGAGCTGGGACCTCAGTCCAGATCCACCAACACACACAATTGCAAAAGCACCAGGCTCCAGATGAGATGAGTTGCATACATCCAGAAAGCCAGTAGATCCTACTAAAGTAGCTAAGAAGCTACATGTGGCTAAAATTCTATAGGATTGGAATTCTACAGTGTCCTTCTCAAGGGCTTTGCTTTTTTGAAGAGATTTGCTGTAGTGACGACTGTCCTGTGAGAACAGTAAGAAGGTTTACTCGGCAGCCTTCTGACAAAATATATATCCAGGCAAAGCCATTAACTACGCTGAACATTGAACTTTGGGGTAGTCAACACTGAATTTGACCCAGAAATTATTAGAATATACCATTACAAACAATCAGCTCCTTTGACCAGAAGGTGTCTTTTTACCAGAGTTAAAGGGTGGCAGGCTATGAAGACTGGACTCATCCTTCTGAATTTATTTAAGAATTTTCAAGAGACAACAAGAATACAAAATAAGGTCTGTGGAAGAGCTTTTCTTTGATCTAATATAAACAGACTACTATTCTGCAAGCTGCAAAGGTACATTTTAATTACCACAGTGAAAGCAGATGTAAAATCAATAAGGTGTTTTATTTCTCTCATTGATATGTATAAATACTTACTTTACAGCAAGGTTAAGCTGAGTTTTCTGTCATTAAATGTAAGGATTGATGCAGGCCATTCAAACCAGGTTAGAGCAGCAGAGAGCAGAGAAGCCCTTCATGTCACACCATCACCTGAAAATATTCACCCAATGCTTCAGAAACTATTTTCTGCACTATTTAGAAATTTCTGTCACCATCCAGTTGGGATTGAAGGTTATAATAGACAAAACTTTATTACAAATAACTGGGTCAGCCATTTCAGTATTTATACAACTGTGCTTGCTTGTCTTAATATATGAAGTAGTTCAATTACTATAGAATTTCCTGGAGATGTCTCATTTTAATAGAACCATTAATTCTATGCTCAGAGGATGTATAGAAATTGATGGTCAGTTGCTGTTCCTCATTTTAAGCAGAGGCGGATCCAATTCAGAGCCTCTCACTGAAACTCTCAAAATTCGAGGAGAATTCAAGCTGCATTTACAAGTATCAAAGGCCTAGGTTTTTGCATTTATTCATTTACTTCTTTATTTTATTAGGAACAAGAATCACAGTCTCCTACTGCCCTTGACTGACTTCAAGCAGGTTGTCTCTCCCCTCATAATGTCCTAAATCCCCTAAAGGCCCTGTCAAGGCCTCTGGTGATTTTTCCTACAAATCACTTTTTACATTGCTTGCGATGGAAATAGACTTTGAAAAACTCCACAGAAGGAAAGGCTGGCCCAGCCACAGCACTGTCTAACTTTGGATATCACTGGACTTTGCCTCTACTACAAATGCACCTGAGACAGTAGACAGAACAAGCCCCAAACTTCAAAAGACTTTAAACATCTGAGCGCTGAAATCAAATACAAACTTTTGCATTTTAAATCTTCATAGGTTTTATATCTCAGTTTTCTTTTTTAGAAGTCATTTGCCTCCCTGACAGAGGTGCTGGGAATGTACCTTCAAGGCTGAGAGGAACAGAAGTGTGTTAGTAATAGGTGCCATATAAGTACTACTGATTCAAAGCCAATTCCACATTATTCCCATAATTTTATATCTTCATTTAGAAGTTGGTTTAAATGAATACCTCAGTACTTACCAAGGTTTGCAACTGCACCATTATGCACATAGGGCCCAGAAAACAGTCAAATCTGCTGTGCAAAATAACATATAATATTTCTTCAGCTTTTTAAGAAGTACTTCTGTATTTTTAAATTTTGTTTTAGCTTGGTTTATGACCTGTTTTCACACATTCCTCATGTATTCCATTGTGAGGGCTCTTGGAGAAATCTGCAGGAAAGAGGTACTTGCAGTGTCTGTACAATGATGTGCAGAGGGACCCAAACTACAAAACATCTGGTTATACTGTACAGACAGGGGAACTATGGAGGCAAGTTTGCCAGTAGCAGAATGTTAGTCTTGAATAAATTAGAAGGGAGAGATCATTCACAGTCTCTTTCCTAGCAAAATTATATGAATATCAGATTAACATGGGACAAGAGCCCAGTGAGAATAGAGCCCTTATGATTCAAAATGCAGAAATATCAGAGGCAGCATGTCACAGAAATAAGGAACAGCAAGGATAAGGATGTTATGATTCTTTTTTTTTCTAATTTTTTTTTTTTTTTACTGCAGTCACAGAAGACAAACCGCCTTATCAAGACATATGCTTTAAGGGGCCAATTTTGCATCTAATGAAGTCAATGGAAAAAAGTATTGAGTTCAATGATGCAACATAATGTCCTTAATGAAAAAAAGTAATCTCATGTTAGGACCCACTTTTGAACCCATTTAACTTGATGGAAACCTTTCTTTTGCAAAAGCATCGGATTAAAATAGTAAGTATTCAAAAAAAGAAAAAAAAAGAAAAAAGACTTCTAGAAGCTGTCTTTGCATGGAGTACATCTCATCCATTCAAAATTTAGATTAAGTCAAGGATATACCAGTTCATGATCCTACAGACACAGTCAGACTGCCCATGTGTCTAAAATAATCATGGGCTCAGACACTGTCAGGACAACTGTACCTGAATATCTTTACGTTTAACTCTTTCTGCCAATAAAATTCTTGCTGACATTTATGGACCCTGCCATTTTGACATACTGTATGCTTATGCTAAAATTCCAAGGAAAAGGCATAATTTTTTCTCTCCCTGTATACTCTACCTCAATAAGGTACAATCCATTTTACTCAGACTTTCCTTTTTTAATATCACCATGACCCTAAGACCAGACAGAGAAAATATCAACCCAAATCTTTAAAGCAGGAAAGGTTGGTGGTGATGGAGAGGATATGGAGAGAAGGTTATGAAGGGAAACCACTGTGGCTCACCCTTTTATAAGAAGGGGTGACTGCAAGGAATATGACTCTCTTCAGTCCAAATTCTGAAAGCACAATTTTTGGAATAAAGGAATCGATGCTTCTGCTGTCAGGATAAAGTTTACCTCATGAGAAAAAAAAAAAAAACAATCCAGAATTTCTGGTAGATTTGAAAACTAGGAAAATCTTGTTCTGCTCCTGAACTAGGGAATCTTTCAAATCGAAAAAGGCAAATTGAAATTGGCAGGCATGAATTTTCTATAAAGCAATAGGAATATGAGAAAAAGCAAATGAAATCCATTTATTTTGGCATATTGATAAGACTCTCTCCCCAGTGCAGGATGGGAAAGTCAGCAATGCAGGGCCACCAAGGCTGGCCCTCCACACCAATGCGCTAGTGGTGCACAGTGGTCACGACACATCCCCAACATCAGTAGGGAAGATGTTTTCAAAGGTAGTTCCTAGGGTAAACATGT
Source organism: Todus mexicanus (assembly GCA_013389965.1). Classification (NCBI taxonomy): domain Eukaryota; kingdom Metazoa; phylum Chordata; class Aves; order Coraciiformes; family Todidae; genus Todus; species Todus mexicanus. The sequence continues at coordinate 7,482 of WEIS01037847.1, read as the reverse complement.
AACTTAGAGATGTGTATTACTACTTCCCCTCCCTTGTACCAATGATCATCTAATCCCCTCATAACCAGCCAAGATACTCACAGGACTCAGATTATTAAACGACACATCCAAAACTTGGAGAGCTAAAAGTCGGTAAATGAGGTTTCTTCCATCACCAGAAAGGATGAGAGCAGCAGAGCTTCTGTTGCAGAAGGCAGAAGAAAGAGGAACAAGAACACTCCTTCCACATAACATCCAAAGACGCTGGCACTGAAATCAAAACAGGGAACCTGAATTTCAATTACAAGGCTGTTTCCTGGATGAATAAGGAGCAGAGACATTCCACCAGCATTCAGATCCTCCAGCAGAATGAGTAGAGCATCCATGGTTATGACTTAACCTGGCCTACCCCACTCACAAACTTGAGCTACCCTAAGCACATGTACAGTAAAGTTTTCTCTACTTTTCTATTTAGACAAGAAATCTAGGGGCAGGGACTATCTTCTTCCATATATTTGTACAGCTACACAGCACTGAAGAGACCCATTTAACATTAGAGTAGAGTATTCATCCTCTGATGCATATTTAATGTGTCAGTTATACATCAATGTTAGATCAGTATATAAACACACATATGGTCTTGGACAAAAGCATCCATGCATCAAAACTCTGCATCCATACTTTAATATATTTAATTAAGAGAGTAACCCATTATCACTAATTATGGTTTATATTTTCATAATATTGTTTTATGGTTATTACCTATTCCCTTCAGTTCTATCTATCTGAAAGCCTTACATGCTATGACACTATTTGAAGAGCTCATTCTCACACAAAACCAGAAATCACTACCTCGGCTGATCTCAAAGCTTTGACACTGCCCCTTCTGCCCTATCTGAGCTGCAAACTGACTTAACCTTCTCACACTTCTCCTTGCAGATCACCTGATCAGGAATTTCACATACCATTTCATACTTTGTGAAACATTCACATGTTCACATTCACATGCACCTACTCCCCAGGAGGCTTTTCCAATGCTTTCATGGTACTTTTTGTGTCCTGCTATGGAGAGAGGAAAGGTGGTACAAAGATACAACCAACACTTCAAACATTGTATTAATTACCGCTAAGAACACCAAAGTGATGCATCAATACAGGCAGAATATCTCAAGAGAGGAATTATACCACCCATACAGTTATGCACAAAAATACCAGAAAAAAAGAAGTTTTGAAATGGAAGCTAAATGTTGAAGAACATTGTTGCTTTGAGATCTTTTTGGATCTTTTTCATTCAGAGAACTGTCATTGAACTGTCGCAACTTCTGATGGTGTGGTCATGCTACAACTGGTACAAGTGTCTCCTCCTGAGGAGCAGCAAGTCCACCTCCAAAGGCGGAAGGAGCGCACCACTTGGTTGGCAATTTGGGTGCATGACAGCTCATGGATTCCCTATAACTGCTCTGTGATGTGCACCATAACCAGCTGTAACAGAGTCACTAGTGCTCAGAGATATGATGCTGGAAGAATTATGTCAGCCCAGCATCTATGAATTGTCTTTAAAGTATACTTTATTTTGTTTAATTGTAAATATTTTTATTGATTGGAGAGTCTGAGGCTAAGAACAAGCTGTCCTTTGGTTTATAATAGCACCTCCATAAGAAGTAGTATTGCTAAATAACTACAATATTTTTTATAAAGATGATAGAGCTTTTAGGTTTAACACCTTATTAAACTGTATTTACCAATGTTTTTAGGCAAGATTTTTCCCTCTGTAATTCTAATTTTCTCCCTTCCAACTGCATTTCTTGACGCCTGGCTCAGCATCCACTGAGGGAAGCAGCATGATTTCACAGTGAAGAAAAGAACGGAGATAGGCTAGTTTTGACCTAATTTTTTATGGGCTCTTGCATTTTAAAGCCAATATCATTTGTGGAACCCCTTCTGACAGTGGTTTGCACGACACTTGCCTCCTATCCTTCCAACCTTGGGAAGCCAGTGTGGGGCATGCAGGGAGAAGGGTCTCCCTCAGGTATAAGTGTGACTGACTCCTGGTATTTGCATGCAGCAAGGTAGGAGAAATCCCACCTGGCACTGAGTCCACATTCAGCCCTGACACAAAATACAGCTCTCAGCTGATTTTTCTAAGCATTGCGGGTTATGTGGTGCTGGTCACAGGGGCTACAACTGTGGTTTGGCATCAGAGCAGCAAGGCGCAGGTACTTTGCACATTATGTAAGAAGCAAAGCTGCCTCAATGGAGATCTGCCAGGTCTCACAGACTTTTGACATATGACCTACAGCTATAACCAGGGTGGTCACACTGCAAAATACATTGGTTTTCCCAGTCCATACCACTGCATCCAACATAAGACACAGAGGAGAAAAGGTTAGGATCTCGGCTGTCAGTTCAACAGTGTAGAAACACCACAGGAAGAAAAAAAAAAACCAACCCTGTAAAAAAAAAGTAGGACTATAAACTTTGGTTTAGTAGGATTTGAAGCCTCCACTTCCTGATTAAAAATTGTCATCAGGAACAACTGGAAGGTTTTTTAAGGACTCTAACCAACCCACGCAGACTTGAGCAACAATGGCAAAAATAATTTTGAGATAATAAAATAGATCAAATATACATCTGTACTCAGAAATAATAATGGTAATTTCTGAGCCACAAATAAAGCAATGCATGTTAGAATATGTATGAATTCAGGCAGGAAAAAAAATCCACATGTAATTCAAGTCATTCTGCTCAGTGGTTGTAATGAGCACAGAGGTAAAGCCAACTTGTTCCACTGCACCTCAGTCTTAACATCCTCAGCCTGACCCTCTCATCTTCTCACTGGTAAAATAAATATTATAAAAAAAATAATTCAAGGGAATAAAAAGAAAAAAAAATAAGAAAAAAGGATAGACAAAGACACTAAGAAAGAAAAGAAGAACTATTGAAAGCCTGTGCAGACAAGTATGAATCAATTATTCTAAAAAGCAGATGTAAAATGAAGCTGCTTAAACATATAAGGCACTTCTACATTGTATTCAAATAATGCTGAAATTATAGAGCTGTCATTCGCAGACCTGTCGAGGGTGCCTTTCTTACCACATTATGATTTAGCATTTCTCTTGGAAGGTTGTAGCAATTTTGACATTAGAGTCATTGGGCAGAAAACCCATAAAATGTACACAAAGCATCACCTCTTTTTTTTGTGGTCTTAAAAAGATCTCTGAGCATTAATTTTGCTACTAAAAAAAAAAATTAAAAAAATTAAAAAAAAATAAATGAATGACCTGAAAGTATTTGTTAAAGTGCAGAAATGCTAGTCTCAAGAGAGAGAGTGCACATGTCTGTAGAACAAATGTAACTCTGAAGATTTAAATAATTTGATGGCACATAACCTAATCTGACATGGCAGCAAGTTATTTTACAAATTGTGAAGGGTTCTGCCCACCAGTGTCATAATAAGAGCCTCTTTCCGCAGCAACTCAAAGATACGGATTTTTCTGGAGGCAAACACCCAGGTGATAGAAATGGAGATCGAGAGAGTGAAGTAACTTCTGACAACTCGCTTTCTAGGCTGCTCAGCTCTGGGTGAGGCAGCAGGTACAGCATTTATATCCAGGATCCTTGTGCACAGAGTGGGCANAACACGAGGAGCAAAGGCTCACCGGCTCTTCTCACAGCATTTGATTTTATTCACTCAGTCTCTCATTCCACATCAGCTGCCATCTGGACAAAATTCAGAAACCATGACACCTGCTTGAAGAATAAGATGCTGATCAGATTAAATGGTCTGGGACTTTATCTTGAGAGCAGAAACGTGAATTGTTGGTAACACAATCGCTTAAAAGGTTTGTAAATTATGTGCCTTCAGCTCAGCATATGGCTCATGTGAAATATGGACTTGTGAACTTTTCACAAAACTTGAGCTCCGATGATATAGTAGAGTCTGTTTTACAAACATTTGTGATAAATAAGTACAACTTTACATGTATACGCACAAGAGAGATTGTCAATGGCTTTCAGCACCCTTTTAAATAATGATACTATTTCACGTTTGCTTAGCAGCCTACAAATATTTATTTCACACAAATATCTACACGAAACTCACCATACTGCTGAAAAAAGCCAGTCAAGGAAACCTAAGGCCTTTAGGGTGGTGTGGAAACCAGCTCGTGTTGCCATTCTGCCTAGGCATGGGTGTGGACGTAGGTCCTCCTCAGGCTGGGTGCAGCACAACCTCTCAGCCCTCTCCCTCCACAGCAGAGCTGTAATTTCTGTAAGGATGGGCACGATCAGCACAAAACCTCGTCTCTCCTGGCAGATGTGACTCTTTCTGGGGCAACTCTGGAGTGAGCAGTGAAACGCACCTGAGCGACCCTGCCCTCTGTGGACCAGGGACTGGAGAAACTCCTGACATCTACTCATTCAACAAATTTGTAGAAGCACAAATGTCATTTTACATGCACAAATACGGATGCTGTGAATGTTTCAAGCCTGCTTTTGTTCACCCTCGGATATGTATCTGTGTAGGTTTCTCACACATCACAAGGGGATTTTGGGGTCCTTATATCCAAGAACCAAATTGAAGAAACCCTATTATTACCCTCACTGACTACAGCTAATGTTGCTGAGACATTAATGAATTTCTTTTCATTTCTTTCCCAACTTAAAAAAAAAACCACAACACAATAAAATGCTCAGGACTTTTGGGGGGGGATGATTAAAAAAAATTAGTCCCCCACTCTAATGCCAAGTTATGGTACTTTACAGCAGCCAGTTTTGCAGTGCTAAATGGTCTTCTCTAGCCTCATCCTTCTGCCTGCCTACAAGAAATAGTGACAAATTACAGTTGGGGGGGGGGAGAGACTGAAGAAAGAAATATTCCATTTTTAATTGCCTTTTCATTTTCTTTTTATAGCCATGCTTAAACTGTGAGTTATCAGAAGCTGTTCAAAGTCCTTTTCTTTTACCATTTTAAAATATATTCCTCCTAAAGCCAGATGAAAAATATGGTTAATGGGGTTTTGTGACTCCCACAAAGTCCCCTACAAATTAAGGGACTTTGAAAAAATGTCAGCTGCCCAGTTCCCAAGAAAGAAAAATTAAACAATAAAGGCTTATCGACTTGTTCCTGAGAAGATAAAGCACTTATGAATGAGACCCTCTCATACTCTCTGGTTTGTGATCAGAGTCTGCAATTTCCAAGATTCACAGAAAATATTCTGATTAGCAAAAAAAAAATATCTCTGATTAAATGACTTTAAGATTTTATAGCTGCATCCCATCCTCCCTTCAGTCTGTTTTCATACAATGTGCTGTCTTGTTCAGTTGTGCTGCTATCACTACCAATTATAACCAATGCCATAAAAACATCACATTCATGCAGATCAGCTGATTGTGCCAAGTTCAAGAAAGGACAGCAGGATAGAGATGACAGCAGCTTCTGCTGGCTCTACTCCAAAGTCCCTTCAGGCTTGTTGTTGTTTTTCTCTCCTGCAGACCCCCACAATTTCACTTTCTCAAAAATATTAATGCCATCGCTCTCCTTAAACGGGCCTGACTCCCAGTCTACTGACACCATTGAGGGTATTTCTGTTGACTTCAACAGGTCATCTAAAGAGCTCTTCATCTTCCACGTCTTCCTCTTTTACAGTATTTCAGTTCTCTCTGCGATGTGTCAGCCTCCAGTCCCCTATCACATGGATTCAGTACATACACACCACATACAGATAAACTGTAGGATTATGGCTGCCTTCATTGTTGTGCATATGGCTTCTCCATGGTCTAAAAGACCTTAGAGAAAAAGAGGAAAAAGTCACCTGTGGAAGACTTCCAATTTTAAATTTTCTGACTTGCAGAGCCTTGCCCAATGCTGTCTACAGAAAGGGAGATAAGCCAAAAGGAAAAAGAGGACTTATACTACCTTTTTCTTGTCCAAGCACAGTAAACAAAGCATCTTTATAGAATCTTGTTAGATTACTATTGAAAGCCCATGTGGATTTCCTGACTTCATTTCTTTGGAAATTGAAAACTGTTTCACCTGGAAAATAATTATAACTGCAGCTAGCTAGCTGTATTAATCAGAATTGAAAATTGGTTTGAAATGTTTTATTTTAACTACTGCTATTAGCAAGACAAGCTGAAGAAACCACCTCTTCTTACTCTGCAGAAGGCAAAATGAGATTTTAAGAGTATCTTTCTTGTTCCCTTTCCTTTTGCCACTCCATTTTCCTGACATTAGAAATGTGAGGGTAATTTCATCAACAGAAAGACAGTGGTCAGCTGCAGAAAGGAGGATCATTCACTTCTCCATATGAACAGAAGCAAAACCTGACCTAAAATATCACTGTAGCGGTTTTAAAAAATCTTACTTCATAATTAAAGAAAAATAAAACATTTTTATCTTACTCATTTTAATCTTTGAAAAACCCCCAACCAACCAATAAATCTAGTACCAAGACAGTTGAACACAGCATTCAAGTACCTTTTAGGCTCCTAACCTGCCCTGTGTTGTATATTTTTAGTATTCAGCTGATTTGTCTAACTAAGTAGGGACTGCACTAATTGCTGCGGGAGGCTGACTTGGAAGAAAAGAGTCACATTCTTCCTTTAACGTGGCGCAGTCTGCCATGACTCTGCAGAGTGACACAGCGAACTCAGAATAGCAACCGAACCAAGTGAGTCTTCCTAATGCCAGACAGGGATCATAGAAAATGATGGAGTGTCTCTGAATTAAAGACAAGAAGCAAAACCTATGCAAAGTCTGGAAAGCCAGCTCATGCCGAAGGAATATTTGCTTTGATTTAATTGATGATAAAAGAAAACCCAGGAGAAGGGTAAGTTTGGATGACATTCAAGTGTGTGTCCTGTGTTAGGAGGAGGGTAGAGATACCATCTGCTTACATTACCCTTCATTGCTAGAACCACAATGGATAAGTACAACTATGAAAAGAGCCTTTGCTACACTAGAAGGTGCCATGGCCAACAAAGTCAAAGATTTGCTACTTCATCAACTGCTTGCCTCTGTGCTAAGGTGTCTCCTCTGGAGCGGCTGGTGGAAGACAGAACTAACATCAGTGGGGAGTAGCAGGAGGAAGCTACCTCCTTCCTTGAGAATGAATTTTCCCCATACTCATTTTCTTCCATATAAGAAAGAAATACCAAAGCTGTGCAGCTAATGTTTTCCTTGCTCCAGCAAAAATGACTCTGGACCCTTTGGTCTGTTATTTACACGTTGAAAGTGATGCATAGAAATTCTGAAAAATGAAGGTGTGCTTTTGTCAAGGGTGGTATAAACAAGCAAGGAACCAGAGCAGACATTTTCTAAGCTCCAGGAAGAGAAAACTCTCTGTCTCTCCAAACAAAACTGGATTTAAAAAGCAGACAGGTTTTCTTCTTCTCATAAACCACCCAATCGCCACGTCTTTCACCAGTATGAGATGCAGGAGGCATACAATAACTTTCCTGGTCAAATGCTAAAGAGAAGGCATTGTATATAAAATGCAAAGA
>WEIS01037842.1:311-44538 GCA_013389965.1 Todus mexicanus | reverse complement strand
TACTCTGGCAACCTGTGTGGTACAGACCCACTGTAAATCCCTCTCTAAACTTTAATTTCAAAAGAAATACTGGAGCCTGTCCATAAAAGCTAACGTTCTGTTTTCTCCAGTGATAAATTACTGTAACAGTTGATAAATACAATATGTTATAAGAGGGAATATCAGCCACTGTTATCAAAAGTTAATTTTCTAGACTAAATATTCATTTGGATCATTAGAACTATTAAATACTGTGTCAGTATTTAAGGAGCTGGCTGTGCCTGAGTGCTAGAAGGAGCCTGAAAAGAATCATATCCTGTCAAGATAAATGATTGAACTGTTCAATGAACTCTTTGACTGGCATTGGTTCCAGTCATGCCAGCTGAAGCTCAATTCCTCTTTGTCTGTGTGGTCTTGTTTTCACCTTGCCTGTGGGGTGAAAGCGGTTTGATGTGACCTCCTCGCAGACGGAGGCATGAGCCTAACCTCTATTTACACCCTGTCATAATAGGGAGCTGGCAAACACCGCCGCTTGCTGCTGCTCTACTCATTTTCGCTGCTTTTTTTGTCAAATAGTTAGAAGTTGCGTGTTCTAATAATAATCTAATTAGCATAGCAGGCTTATAACATCTTGTTTATGTTGTCTACTCTTTTTTTTTTTTTTTGAACAAAAAGAAGTGGAGAAAATATACTCCTTTGGATATCTTAAGTACTGCCTTAGCGACTGCATAGGAAGCATAGCAATAAGGTAGCTGCATGATGTATATGCAGTTCTGTCATTTTGAAATTAAAATTTGAGATATGAACAATTCCACGGTGTACCAAGTCTGAGGCTCATACTTTAATTAGAAAGTTGATGTATGACACTTGATACCTGGTTTATTTTTTAGCAAACCTTCTCTTAACGAGCTGAGTTTTTCGATAGCGCCATACATTTGCACTGACTCTAAACTCTTTTGTTGTCTGTAACAGTAAAACTATTGTTCAGCCCTTCTTCTTTAAGGCTAGATTTTCTTTGTCACCTACTGACTCCCCCTTCCTCCCTCCCTTTCCTACTGGTTCGTTGACTGTTTCTTGGGCCAGACCTGGAATGGCAAAGCAACAAAAGTCTGCCAAGGTCACCAAACTCATCTCTCGGACAGTGGCTGCCCTAGGGCACCTGCGCTCCTACAAGGCTCAATGGGAAATATGAACCTTCCTTAGAAAATGGAAAGAAGATAGGACTTGTGGGGGACTCTTGAAAATAGCTATAGATTTGAGGATTTTCAGGTAAAGTAGGATGCTGCAGGTCTACTTGTATGCGTTGCTGCATTAATGTGGGACAGAGCCCTGTTTAACTCTACAGTAGCTGCCTCCTGACAGTGATTTATCACTGTAGTGTGTAACAAGCTTGTGACCTACAGCAATGACTGATAGCTACCCTAGACTTAACAAAAAGGAAGAAAAGAAGCCTTATTTATAACTACAAAGGGAAGAGATGATTTTTAAAAGCAAGCAAGAAAGGAAAAAGACCCCGAAGAATCTCCTTTGCATTTTGAGGGATCATTTCTATTTATATAAAGGACATAGGTTATAAGTAGAACCACAATATGTATACCATTCTTTTATTACTGCATTAAAAGGAAACAAGGTGCAAATGAAATGGTACAATGTGGGGAGACACCTAGAAGCCTATCACATAATATATGCAAATACAATTTAAGGAAAGAAAAAGAATTCTGTTGTAAATAGCCATTTAAAAAAAACACAACACAAAACACCACAGTATTTTAAATCTGTTCAGTCTGTAGTTCAGATTCCTAAGGTACTTTAAAAATAAATTCTGACAAGAGCAGAGGGACTAGGGACTAGCTAAGCTCATTGGATGCCCTCTTGAGCAATTATACGTGTGTACATACTGGATGGGACATCTAGTGACGCTTGTGTCAAAGTGCTGCTGTAACTGTGCAGCAGGTTGAAGAAAGCCTCTAAATTTGAGGATGTGGAGAAGACACTAAATCAGGTTGCCTCAAATGGCAAAATTCATTGCCCTCTCAGGGTGCTCCTGGAAATGGAGGAGATGGGTGGATGAAATCTTTAGTAGTGCTCTGAAGGAGCACTACTATGTCTGATCAATTACACCAGCAGAAGGTCTCTCTTCATATATCTTCCTACATTGTAACACCTTACAAGGTGAACTTTCACTTCTTTCACTTCTCTCCCTTGTCTTCCTTTGTCTTGTTTATATTAATCCTAGAAGGTAAAAGTATCCGAAATAGGTTATTAGACCTGCTACTATGTAGGCTGGTAACAAGTTGCACACTCTGCAATACTCCACTTTTTTCTTTTTTCTTTTTTCTTTTTTCTTTTTTTTGGTCCAATTATTGCTTGTTACCATGGGCCATTAGTGGCGTGAGCTTTGGGAAGCTGGCTCTTCTGCTGTGCAGATATACTGTTCTACTAGTCCTCTGTGACATAAGTGCTATAAGGGATATCTGAAGGCTGTTGTAGATGGGTGTACTTGTAATGGAGCTAGTTAGAAACCTCCAGAAAATGTTCATTCTTCTTTCCTGTGAGATAGTATTTAGTTACAACGTAGCTTGTTTTCAGGAAAGGACAAATTCCTGAAACTGCCTGTTCAGTGTTTTCTATATGAAATTTTTTATTTTTCTGGTTTGGAGCATTTGAGATTATTAGAAGAACATATTTCGGCTGACCACACTTCCTTCTCTCTTCTGAGCTATTGATTTGCAAATCTGTTCAGGATTTTGTATTTTTGTTCCATTGGGAAAGGAAATAGTTAAGATCCTTGAATGGACAGAGAAGAGGAGGACTTCTTAGACCAGCTCTCACACCCAGTGGTATGGTTGCAAGGGTTCATGCACATCAATGAGGCTAAGCCTTGTGGTACAGTACCTTGACCACATTCTGGTCCCCAACCAAGGCTCTGGCAAGCGACAGCTGCCGCTGAAGCTTACGGCAAAGAAGTCACTTGCTAAAGCCCCTTCCTGGACTAGCTTTGTATGCACAGCAAAACCTTTTTACTTGTGCTTCCCTTGGTGGCTTGGGGTTTGTCCCTACGTTGTGACAAGCTTCGTGATTCCAGGGGCTGCTTGGTTTCGGGGTAAGCCGTGAACTTAGAGCACCGATTGCATTAATTGTTTTCACGCCAGCATATTTCCATTGTGGCTGCCATTATAGTTGTGTAATGTTTCTTCTCTCTCTTCTTTCATGGCTTTCTTTGCCTTGACAGGCTCAGTCAGATTCCCTCATTCACATCTGCTAATGTGAGGGCTGAATAGAATAAATCTATGCAATGATGGCTTCAGAAAAGAGGAGAGAGGGGTGGGGGGAGAGGGAGAAGGAGAGGGAGCTGTCTCAAAAAATAATTTCTACTTAATAGATGGGATTTCAATAGACAATTTCAGTTAGTTTGTCCAAAGCAAGGTGGTTATAGTATGAATGGTAAGAGAGCCCCAAATCCAAAAGTCTTATTCCCCCACCTCCCCAGTCCTTTTTTCCTAACTTAAAAGTCACCCAAGCGAAGGAATAGACAATGCACAGATTACTTTATTTGGCTTCATCAGGTTTGCCAGGAGAGGAGAGTGCTGCCAAGCTCCTCAAGACAAGCTATGCTGGGTGCTTGCCCTTGTGCCAATGTGAAGACAAAAAAAAATCAGGAGCCTTGAAAAGAAGCTGGTGCAGCACATGGCTCTTTCCCACTCCTCACAAATGATGGCTGTTGTGCTCGTTAACCTCTTCTGGGGCTCAGTCAGTTCACGCTGTGCAGCAGCAGAGAGCTGAATGAAATAAAAGGCTTGCGGGACCCATAGAAACGCCATAACTCCTTCATTCCCAACGCACATGCAAAGGCCGCCATCCTCGCAGAATACCAAGTGCCTCTCGTCAAACTCTTAATAAGTCAATCCTGGCTCCATGTGGCAGTGACAGCTCAGATTCCAGCACAGGCATGTGAGGCCAAGCCCGGCTCCTGATTTACCCCACTGGCTTTGGCAAGACACCTCAGGCTCGTGCTTGGCTTCACTCTGGTGACATGCTCAAATGAGAGCATTTTCTTGCTGGGTCTTCTGCAGGCATGGGTTCAGCTTGGTTAGACCAGCCTGGCCTCTATTTGTAGGCTAGTCCTGCTCAGATCCTTAGCGGGGGTCTAAAAGGAGACATGTAATGAGCCTTTAGCTCATAAGATCATTTAATAACTGTAACTCCATAATATCACTTATTAAAAATGTCTTTTTTATCCGAGTGGCTACAGTTCTGATAAATGAAAGAGAATCTCCTCTTTGTGGTTATAAATGAACAAAGAAGACTGTACAAGCTGATTGAGGCCCACAGAAATGAAAGGAAAACCAAAGACTTCAAGGCACTTCAAATGTAGGCTCTTCTAACTAGCAGCCTTTGATTTTTTAAGGATTTTTATCTCAAACTGAAGAGGACAAAGCTACTGTTTAAAATGAGGCATGAGCAGTTGAATGGCATGATTAGGTCCCATCTGAGGCTGCAGAAGGACTGCGGCGCTGTGTGCCACAGAGTGAGATATGAGCTCCAATATTTAAAACAAAAGAGAAGAAAATTTGAAACAAAACATAACGCTAATTGGGAAAAACTCAGAAAATGTAGCAAGAAAAAAACTAAATAAAGTGGCAGTTTGTAGGAAACAGGAAAATACATTATGTCATGACTGAAAGTTTTCCATTAGCATTTTTCACCTGAATTTAGACATCAAAGGGAAAAGAAAACAGAAAACAAAAAGGAAAGAAATTGCTACTGCAGCAAAGCTTATGTTAAATCACATGAAATACATTTAATTGTGTAGTATTTAATGCATCACCTTGGGACCCCAAAATGCAATATTACCCAGTGATTCTTCAGTGTCAGTGAGCACAGAATGGAGACTTGCTTTCCCTGCTTTGTGAGTCTGTTGTGTTTCTGAATGATGAACTATTGCTGCAATGACCCTTTTCCTTTTTCAGCTGCCCCAGATCGAAATCACCATTGATTTGCTGAATTCTGTGAGCTTTCAGATGGTGTCCCTTCTGTTGGGCCAATTATCTTGTTTTGCTGTCAGAGACTGAAGGAACTGCTCCTATGATGCCTTGGTCAAGCTGAGCAAGCTCTCCAGGTTCACCATGCAGTTTAAAATGAACCAGGTCAGGAATTTTTGTAATGGCAATTTTAAATTTGAAATCTACATCAAAACTATTATTTTAATAATCCTGCATATCATTAAGGTAAATTGCATCAGAGAGCTTATGATTTGTCTGACTTACCCTGGGAGAGTACCACTGCATTGAATTTATTTTTGTTTCATTTCAATTTAAATCCATGAATGTATGCATGTTAGTCTAATGCTGGTATGTGAAAAACAGAAAACGTAGCCTCGTTAAGAGAAGCAATAGCAAAATGGTATGAGTGTTTCTAAAGGATGGAAAGTGTGTGGTCTTCATTCAGATTTCAAACTGGTTTGACCCCATGTCATCCTATTGGCTTTAGTTATTGTCCTGATTTATGTTAGTGCAGACAACAGCAGGATTAGATATGTGTGGTAGTCCATTGTTTAGAAGAAATATGTTTGTTTTCCATATTCTGATCCAGAGAAGTTGACTAGCACTAAGTTATTTCAAATAACGTCTTTTTAAAAATAAATAAATAAATAAAGGTGTATAGAACCATCTGCATGCTGATTTCATGCAGAATTTGGAACTGAAGACTGAAACACTGAAGAAAAAAACATAGTTCTAGATCAGTAACTAAACATTTTTAGACATTTTATTCTCAGTGTTTCAGTAATTAACATACTTGAAAAGATGAATTTATAAGCGAAACAGAAATCCTATCAGCTTCAAATGCTGCGATTGTATTTTTGATAAGTTGGACCCAATTAAAAGTGCAATGTTCCTTTTCTTGTGTAGCTAACTTACCAGAACGTTGTGCACGTGACTACGCTTATTCTTCTGAGGAGCAGTATTTTGAAAAGGTAATGATATATTGCTTGCAAAGTGAATTTAAAAGTAAGGCTGGCTTAGCTTGGCTGATCTAGGGAGTTTTAATATAGCTAGGGAAAAGTTGTGTCCTCTCTTCTATACTCATTTGCATACCACCCAATGGACACTGGGACTGGGTAGAGCCTGCTGAGTGTAGAATATGGCCCTTACTTTAAAGTCTAATATGGCTCAAAATTCAAAAGCAATATGAATAATATATTTTGCATTTGTCTTCACAACCTGAGCTGATGAAATTAGGTGTACCAGCAACAGGGAACTTAGAACACTTAGATCTGTGTGGCCCTGGCTAACATGAGGAGCCTGAGGAAAATCAAACGCTGTAGCATTAGTAGCATGTCCATAACATGTTGGAACATGAAGACAGCATGAAGTTGTCACAGAATAGTCTTGCTTAAAAGGCTAATGGGTAGATAAATAGTGTTCCATGTAATGGAATTATTTCTGTTGATTGAACATACTGGAGCCTGATATGGTAGCCAGTGATGTCCTCTGGTTTAACCCTGACTAAGTTTAGTGGGGACAAAATAGACTCAAGAGCTTTTAGATCAGAAATTGCTGCCTCTGTATTTCCTGCTGACATTTCTGCAAGGTCTCTTCCAAAGATGTTGTGACACTAAGTCAGAACAGTCTGATACCTGTCCTCAGCATCAGGGACACAGAGAGGTGAGATGAGGCAGGGCAGGAGACCAGCTGGGGAAGGTGGAAGGACTAGAGAGAGCAAAGGAGGGAAATGAGGAAGATATGTATATCGTATATTGGCTTAGAGCTAGACTTTTTGAACTCCAACTTGAGATGTTGTCTCTATGAACAAAGCTTTGTGAAGTCCTGCTCTCTGACTGATGTAAGGCAGTGATGAATGGAAGTTTTCTGCTTTGTGCTATCTCACATTCAGCATTTTGCCTATAAAATTTTATTGGAGATATTGTATATGATACTATCTCAAAGATATGACTCCCCAGATCATTGTGCCTCTGGAGGTTATACTTCCATTCGTAATTTTGTGTAAGCTCTTTTAAAATGCTACATGAATTTATCCTGAGCACATTAACATTGTGAAAAGATGTGTAAGAGTCGTGAAATGCTAAGAGCGAATCATCTTAAGCTATCTCCTGCAGTATATGTGTTATCCTACAGCTTGAATATTTTTTCCTTTTTTTTTTTTTTCTACCCTAAAAGGCTACAGTACAGATTTAATAAATGGGTGGACTAGGAACCTTGCTTTTATAGGATGTTTAGTGTGAATGTGTGTGTTCAATGTGATGAAATAGCACAAGTACTCCTCTGGACACACAGCTGAGCTACCTCTCAGCTAACCACAGAAGTTATTACTGCCATGTAGCTATAGTAAGCACCTCGCTGTAGCAATGTAGTCTCCACATGACAGAAGACATGATCATTTATCCAGCATCTGTGTGAGTTTTGGAGCTTGCGTTGCATTTTGAGCTGCTGAAGCCCTGGTGTTTTCAGTGCCTGAAGCAGCAAGTTAGCAGCAAACTTCTCAATGACCGGCAACCATTGCCTGCAGGGTAGAGACAACCTCGCTGTCAATCACTGAGTTTGAATTCGATGTTGATAATGAAGTTTCCTAGAGATGATTGTCTCTTGTTTGAGAATTGTATGTAGGGAAGGATAGTCTCTAGCTCAGAGTGCCCACTATGGTAAGAGGGGATAACATATGGATGTTCTGGTAATTTGGAGTCCTTTGAGAAGGGAGTTTCTTGCAAGAAAACTAGGTATTAGAAAAGTTGCATGCCTGAATGTTAGGAGGCAGACTGCCTAAATCAGAGCTTCTGCGGACACAGTGACTTCCTTAAACACCACAGTGTGCCAGGAATAAAAACAATTAAGAAAAGAGCAATTAAATGCTTGTTCACTGGTGAAATTCTCCAGAAATATGGGAAGCCTTAAATGATGCACCATGTGATGCTTGCAAGCAGTGTGTCCCTGTGAAAGAGAACTGTAGAAAAAGGATCATTCCTGTAGGCCGTAGTTAGCTCTGTATTCTGGCGTGTTTTGGTAGCTTCAGTTAAATCTGGCAGAGTGGGCTAGGTTTGAAACTGTGCTGAGGAGTGTTATACTAAATCTATACAAGAAACCAAAACAAAAAATGAAGCATTTTTGTGTGAGTTGAGGTTAAATCTCTCATCTTTGTTGGAGGCAACTAATTTTCTAAAGGTTGGGTCCTGAGTGCAACCCAGAGTTGAATGCCTCACATTACCAAGCAATTCAGAAATAATCCCAAACAGCTAGATTTTGCCAGTCCGCAGAAATAATGTTCCCCAGAATTAAGTTTATATTAGAGGGCCAGCACTTCTCTGAAACATGGTTGTGTTGCATTTGCAGTCAGGACATCTAAAAAAAAAAAAAAAGGCTGAGACAGAAAGAGGAGATCTCCGTGTCAGACCCTAAGGATGATAATGCCTGTGCAGTTGTCAGGAAAAAGCAGCACAAGGTCCAACATGGGTGGAAGGGCACAAAAGTTGGGGTAGATGGGATCAGCTTGTGAGAAGCATAATCCTGCAGCCAGGGGAGGTAAGGGCAATGTGGATGCCCACTGCCACCACTCCGGGGATGCTGTCCCAGTGGGTACCGCACTGGTTGCTAGTGAGCAGGAGGACTTTGGTGCAAAACCAGTGTGTTGCCAGAGGCAGATTTTGGCTGATAAAACTAAACCCTTTAGAAAAAGTAGGGGTTAAATCAGAGCTCTGTCTGATCTAAACAAGATTAAAAATACCTATCTAGTCTCCTTGCTGCATGATTCCCAAAACAATGTGGTAAGCAGCGTCTCTTATGAAGAGACAATTACTGGGTTATGTATGCTAATGAGGGCCCTGATAGACGTTGTCTATTGATTTGTCTATCAGCGTCCTGATTAATATTCATATTTCTTCATGAAGGAAAGCACTGGAAAAATAGCTTGAGTCTTTTTTTTTTCTGCTGTCAAATGGATGAGCAAAGAGACAAAACTGTTACTACGGGTACTTGCCTGTCTCCTGGGTGTTTCTGCATTCAACTTTCTCCTCTCTAACTGCTCATAAAAACACAACGTGGTTTTTTTTTCCTTCTTCTCTGCCATGTTTACAAACATTTCCATCAGCAGAGGAATCAAGCACAGTACTTACCTTACTCTGCTTGTGATGGGTTATTAACCATGGGGCACCTCGATCGAAAGTCGCTCAAAGCATTGTTATGGGCAGAAAATAAAGCAAGATAAGACTATAATGCAGAGAACATGATGAATTTAAATACAAAGCAATTGTTTATGAAGACAAATACTAGTGTAGATACACCTCTTGCCAGCTTTGTTTTGATCCTTGATTATGAGATGCAAAGAGAAAGTAGTTCTTGGCCTCTTTGGAAATAGTGATTGAGAAAGGTTATTTCTGGTATTAAGAATAAAAGAGGAGATGTGGAAAATTATGAGTGTTCCTTTTTTTTCTTCTTCCTTTTTGACAGTGCTACTTTAGAGGAAGCCTTCCCCTTTAAATAAAGGATTCCTTTGCTGTTAGCTTATTTTTCTACATGATTAAAAATCTCTCCTATAGCAAAGAAATATTAAATGGGGTTTTGCTAGTTCTATGGTATTTGCAACAATGCAGGGAAGAAAAAAAGCCCATACAATGAGCGGACAAAGGATAGGTGGAAGAGACTTCAAAGAAGAATGATGTACAAAGGAGGAGTAAAGTCACAGAAAAAACAAGCTAATGGAAGAGGCAAAGATGCTGTCTGAAATTAAACCCTGAATAAACTGAGCCAAAAGACAAATCCTGGAAATGCAAATATATTAATTGACTCGCATTTGTGAAAGATACACTTTGTGGAGCCATGCTTTCCATTTTTACTTTGGTGTTTCTTGAAAAGCCTACTGTCATTTTTCCCACTGGTATTGATCTATGCAAGGGAAAGCTTGTTTTCAGATAAGATCATTTATTAGAGAATTTTTAAAAAGAAGTTAACGAAGCATTGGCACTATTCTTGACTCTGTGATCATGGGAGGCAGGAGAACATAAAATTCTATGCTAATAGACTGCAATAACAAGGTAACACCTATGTATTTAGCTGTCTAGAAGATGCTTTTAACAAAATGTATCATAAAAGGGAAAAGAGCTGTTTATTGGTGAAAGTCTATTTGTTTGCTATCCTGGATTTGTTCTTCCCCTATGATGAAATGAGTATATGCACTATGTCACCACAACCCTTGCTCCCTGTGTCACGCTCTTGAACTGAAGCAATGTGATTCAAGGGGCTTTGTAAAGGAGCACCTGGATTTCTCCTCAGCTGTGCCCATCCAGCTCTTTAGAACTTGTGTCAAAATTTAGATCTCTAGTTGCAATTTCACCTGCATTTATATTCACCTGTATTTATATTCCTTCTCTGCAAATGGAGGGCAGGTGGTACTTGATGTTTCCTTAGAAGGTGGCAGTGCTCATCCTCTCCTCACATCCACTGCATCCATAGCATCTCTTCAGTTCTTTTTCCCCTCTTCCTGTCAGTGGGTAAGA
Source organism: Todus mexicanus (assembly GCA_013389965.1). NCBI lineage: Eukaryota > Metazoa > Chordata > Aves > Coraciiformes > Todidae > Todus > Todus mexicanus. The sequence continues at coordinate 34,055 of WEIS01037842.1, read as the reverse complement.
GTTTTAAAGCATCTTAGAAAAGTAGGGTTCTAAACCTCAGAGAGATTACTGAAATTTGCATTTGTTAAATTGCTTTGTATGGTTTTGAAATGGGAGATGCAAGAAATGCTTGTACCAATTCTACTCCTACATCTCCAGAGATTACTTTTGCAGTAATTGCAGATTGTGGACCAGCTGGGCTCCATCTTCTCCTCTCTTATTTTAGAGAAAGACGGGAGACACTATTGAATGTGTCTACAAAGTTCTGGGACATACTGAGTGTTACATGTGTTCTGATGTGTCTAAAACCTTAATGTTGGAGTCCTCATCCATTCTCATATCCAGATGCATGGACACACAGAGAAACAAAAAACACTGAAGTTGGCTTATCTGTTCTCACCCAAAACAATGAGTTAAAACGTGAACTGAAAAAAAAAAAAAGGAGGCTCTGACTGACAGTATGAAACTTCAGGGTACTCACATTGCAAATGTAGTCTATTTGTCAGCTCACAATAAATCATCTCATTGTCATGTAACAGACAGCATGGAGAACGTTAGTCTACATAAACATCCAATTTGCCCACTTGTAATGGAAAAGCAGCATTCCCTGGGAATGCTGCTGCCGTGTTTTACATGCTCTTCTGCTCACACGCGCATGTTATATGAAAGGATGCTGTTTTCATAACTGAAAAATATCACTGGAGAATAGGCAGTTTTATTAAAAGTGTGTCTCCTGCTGGCAGTTTACATGTTTTGACAACCTCTTCGAAAGCAGTGATAATCAACTTGAGGCCATGCTGCATATAGCCTCAGTGATGCATGGCAGGCATGGACCCAGCTCCGCATCTCGCCCACACTCGCCCCCAGTGTGCTGGAGTGGAATACCAAGTGCAGCTCTGCATTCGTTACCACCTAATTATCTGGCTCAACATCTTTCAAAGTCATTTTTCCTCATCACTGAACTCGGTCCAAATATTTTTATTTACCTTTGCTGACAGATTTTCATATTCGAAAGAGTTTTGTGCCATCTTGTCATGACACAGTCATGGCTCCAGCTTGAGCAGGGGCTGCACCAAGGGATTAGATCAGTGTTATTTGGGGACGCTGGGGACCTCTGCTTTCTGGTTGTGAACTATAGGTAATTTTGCAAAAAGAAGAGTAAATTCTGGGCTCCCCTCTCAATATCCTAGTACAATTTGAACTGTTGCATACATAAAATTGGTAATTTTGTGATTATTTTTTTTTTCCCTTAAAATTAATTAAAGTGAATACTGGGCCACAGAGTAAAGTTGGTGAGAGAGTAACAGCAGAGATCTATCACAGGGAACTGTAAATTGGCTTCTAAATGTTTAAGGTATTATCTTTCCAGTGCTTAATTTATTAGAAATTAAACTTCTAAAGGAAGGCCTTTGGTATTATGTACTATAACTGTTATTTACAGATGGATTCTTTGAGTATGAATGGAGATAACACAATGTTTTTGTGTTGTGGTGGTTGAGTAAAATGAAATTTTTTTGCGTTTCATGGATTTACTGCAGATTTTATAGATATTTCTACAGAACTTAGGAACAATAAACTTCCAAGAAATAATAGTGAAGATGATGTTCGGAAGCACTTCCTCACAGAAAGGAGGATAAAACACTGGAATAGGCTGCCCAGGGAGGGGGTGGAGTCACCGTCCCTGGAGATGTTTAGGAAAAGACTGGATGCCACACTTAGTGGCACGGTTTAGCTGAGTGGTGGTGGTAGGTCATGGGCTGGACTCGATGATCTCAGAGGTCTTTTCCAGCCTTAATTATTCTATGATTCTATGATGGAAACATTTTTGAGGATAAGGACAAACTATGCCATACAGCATGAGCTTCACAGGAATGTACTTGTGATCCCTGGCATTAAAAAAAATATTTAATTTATTGGTGTGACCTATAGTTTCAGAGCTGCTGACAGTACAATACTGGCCTATTTTGTTTTTTGAATATTGCTCAATTTTTATGTACGTGTGAACACAGTGGATAATGCTAGGTGAATTTAGCAGTAGAGCAAATGTGGATATAACCTAAACATCATGGATATTGTTTGAGAAAGAGGTAAAAATGTAAATTGGCCAAATACATCCCTGAAATGTGTTGTTCAGTGGGTTTTCTTGGGTGCCAGAAGATTGGAAAGCATTGAGGATGGATAGAAAAAAGTTTCTTCTATCTGGATACCAGTCACCACAACATAGTATAAATTTTTTTAATTCTGTTTTTGTTTGGTTTGGTTTGTTTGGGTTTAGTTTGGGTTTCATTTCTTTGTGTTTTTTTAAAAAATATTTTATTTTTTATTTATTCTAATGTATTCTAAAATTGATTTTTTTTTTAAGTTTCTGATCATCCAGGTTCCAATTAATAGAAGTATGAGGGATGTAGTGTTACTACTTCATGATTGTCTCTAGAGAATTCAGTGAAATTTGTCACCTTCCATTGCATGTGCAGACTATGGATTTTGTTTAGGAAAAAAATGAGGAGAGTGAAAAAAGGTGATGTTTATAGGTCGGTAAATCCCAGCTGGAAGAGTTTCCTGCAAGCTCATGTAACTGCCATGACTAAAATAAGAGGCTTTCTTTTCCTCTAGCGAAAAAGAAATAAAATCCAAGGGAAATGTTCTACCCTGCACATGGCTTCATCGCAGCCCAATTGCCTCTGCTAAGATCCAGAGCTAAACAGGTTTTCCTGTGAGGAAAATTCTTACTCACCATGACAAAGCATCCTGCCAAAGCCTTTCTTCAGCCTTCAACTTGTATTTTATTTGTCCTTCATCTTGGGGCTATATCTAAATCAATTTGGTGCTCCTCTGCTATGTCTCTTGGAAACAGGCTGCTCTTTCCAGTCCCTGCTGTGGAAACTTTCACCCAGAACCTCATCTGCAAGTTAGTTTACCTTCTGTTGGTTCCCGAGTCTCTGTCTTATCCAGTGTACTTCCCTAGATCTTTCTTTTGCATTACCGTCACCTTGGAGTAATTTCTGCAACTTTCCCCATTCTGAAGATCCTGATTTTGCTTATTTTCACTTTGTCTTCTAGAGCATCCCTACTAGTTGTATCAGTCTCCTTTTAAAAAACACCCTATGTCTTTCTCATTTTAGTCAGTGATACTGGTTGTCACAAAAGGTCTGTCTGTCCCCAGCTACACATTTTCTGCTACTGCTTATTTCCAGGTCTGCCCCCCCACCTTTGCTTTGTTGAAATGCTAGCTGAGAGCAACTGATCATTAAAATAATTCATATGCATGACAGCCTGCATACAGCTGGCCTGTGCAACAAGAAATCTTACTGATGTTACCTGCATGTGTTTCTGTTTATCCTTTCAGTATTTGCTCTTTTTTTAGGGTATACTGACTTAAGTAATACAAACTTGTTTGGGCCAGAAGTTATACTTCTTTTCAGAGATTCAGCGATAATAGTACCCAAGGGAGACTTGGTTTTAGATGAAGCCCTGCGTACTAATTTAGTATAAACAGTAAAACTTCTGGTAAATGTGAGCAAGTCTATACATTTTTGGAAGGAAATGTGAGATAATTCCTGTTTGATAGCTTGTGCTATCAGCAGGATGTCCTGCTAATCCTGGTGACAGGACAAGAGGCAATAGGACAAACTGAAACACTTCAAAATTCTGTCTCAACACAAGAAAATACTTTTTTTTAAAAAAAAAAAAAAATTGTGGGAGCTGCCCAGAGATGCTGTGGAGTCTCTGTCTGTGGAGATACCCAAGGCCTATCTCTATACAATCCTGGGGAACCAGCTTCTGTTGACCCTGCTTGAGCAATAAGTTGGACCAGCTTTGATTCAGGAATTCTGTGACACCTTATGGTCGAAGCAGTGAATTAGCAAATTGCTTGTGAGACCAGTGCGGAGCTTTCTGTCAAGTTGTTTTCCCAAGCAAACAGGTTCTACAAAATCAAAATTGTCTTGTGCAAAAATTTTGCATTTATTAAAATTGTTCAATGTTGTGATATAAAAATTTAGAGGGCTTATTTCACTTTGAGTTGGTTAATCACAAAATGGTCCCTGGATTTTTGAGTTAATGTCCATAAATTTTAAGAATGTTTAAGAAAAGTAGTTCTGCCCGAATTCTGGATGCAGTGCCATAAAGGAGATACCGCTTCAGACTGCACGTACAGCCTCAGCTCTTTGGGAACACCCTTGCCCTGCCAGTCAGCTCTACAGGTTCCTCAGGGCATGCCTGGCCACTCTGGCTGGATCCAGACTTTCTTTTGTGTAAAAAGCTTAGGAGAAATAGTGTGGTTACAAGATACAAAGCTGTAGCTTTGCTTTCAAAAAAACCTTGATTTTTTTCTCTTCTCCAGAATTAACCTCTTGGTTAAATGTAAGCCTCTGTTCATTCTTGTTATTGCTGTACCTGTTGGTTGTCATTAACAACTCAGCTGCACAGGGAAGCAGGATTGCTGTTTTGAAACCACAAGTCTGAATGCCTTTTTGACATCTGACTGTGTTGCTACACTTTAAATATCACTGTGGTTATTTTCTAGCTACTACATCATAGAGGAAGTCTAACTCTTGCTTCAAAATGCAGACAAAATTTTAATTACATTTGCATAGATCTTTCTGAGGGTAAAAGTGGTACTGGTGTTTCCGATGTGTTTGGACATTTGAGAGCCTTCCACAATTTACAGTAAGCTGCCTGCATTTCCAATTTGGTACAGAGAATTTAGAAATCTCATCACTAGCCATCTCATGACTAACAACTCCAGTTTGAGAAATGAGCCCACAAATCAATGTTTATGTTACTTATTGCATGTCATGTTCATTCCATGCAGTGCTGGTTTTCCTCAAGGTGCCATGGTTTACTAAGTTAGGTATCTTGTATAAATTCAAAATTCACAGTATTGAGACAGCCTGTGCAGTAAAAAAGTGTGAGGAACTCTAGTTAACAACATGTCCTGTAGTGATATTAATTGACCCGAATGACTTATTTTCTCAAGTGCACAGAAATGTTCACTTTGCTCCCTTTGTGCAGGGTAGGTCTTGATGTTTAGACTTCCAGGGTTCACACTGGAAAAAGCATTGAGGATATCACGTCCTACTGGATGGAGTCTTCCAAATGCCTTTGTGAATCTGCGCATAAGGGAGTGAAGAAATAACAGAAGCCCTTTGTATAAACCAGGATGCTTCTTTAACTTTATTGTCCTGATGCTTTGCATTTTCAGTTGTAGGCAGTGAATTGATTGAAACATTCTTTCTGGGAAAAAAAACAGGAAAACAAGCTAGCACTGGAGATACAAAACACTTCCTCAATAAGTTGGTGAAGGAGATTGCAGAAGTTGTACTTCACACACTGTCATGAGATATGTGCTTTACTTTTGTTTCTCAGTATTAGTTATCCACCTATTGATTTTAGTTTTTCTAGAAGTGATTCTTGCTGTTTCTTCCACATTTACCTTGTGATTGATGCAGTAACCTTTTGTTGACTTAGAAATATACTCTTTCAAATGCAAGGTAAATCCAGAATGCAAATATTGCATGCTCCTTCCATGTGGATTGCTCTGAACTATACAACAGGTAAAAGAATAATAATAATAATAATATCCTGGGCAACAAATTATCTATCTTTAAGAGTCTATTTTCTCCTCATTGATTCACACAAGCAGTGAGGACTATTAGCTGTGACACCTAAAAGCATGTACTACTTGTGTTCAGCATGTCAATAGAAAACTCCATTAACATTTCTGAGATGCTAGAGTGGCAGCATGTGAAGAAGTGCTTCAACAGTGATCACAAACTAACAAGAAAGCACCTTCTTCATCTTGATGAAGATGAAGTTGTATGCACTGGGTGTTTTGATTTGACTGCTTGGAAAAAATGTCTGGCACTTTAACAAACCCTATTTGTATGTACAGTAAGTTGCCATTTTCACACAGATTATTTAATGAAAACATCTCATAGCTTTAGAGCTTTACAAGCATGAGATTACTAGCCCATATTTCACCTTAGAAGGATGAGTTAAGCACTACCCTGTTTGACTTATGGTGGTACTGGAACAGTGGTAACACAAGGTTTGCTGAAGGTCATGTCATCTGTGAACTCACTGCCTCTCTGTGTGTATGCTACTGGATTGCCCTTGCTTTGTGTAACAGGAGATATTTCTAAAACTGGAAATAGTTGCTTGGCTCTGCTCAGTTATAGCTTTGCAATGCATAACAAATTCCACATGCAGTTGTTTGCAGTGAATGTTGTTGATAGTTGTTCGTATGAGGAATCTTCTCGCTGATGTGTAAAGAGAAAAACTCTTTAAGAGAGAGAGTTTAACTTGGCTTCTCGTACACTCCTGTTTATACACTCCTTGTCTTTGCCTGGAACTTCTATTTGGGGTTAGAAAAGTTCAAAAAACTTGCTAATGACAAAGTCAGCAGACCAGCAATATTTGCCAAAAGGGTTCTGTTCATTTGTTTATAAAGCAGGATGGTATGATGTTGTCCCAAGATTCCGGTGATGTTGACCTACAAGTGTAACTCTATATTGGACCCTCATTGACTCCAAAGGATGAAGAACCTCAGCCTGCTTTTGGGGCAATCTGCATTACAGGTGACATTTGTAACCAAATGCCCGTAAGTGATCCCTGTGAGCATTCAGGCTGGCTGTACTGCAGCTGTAGCACACAGGGATCAGCAGGCCCTGCTTCAGGAATGGTGATGTGGGACAAGGCAGGTGCAAGGTCTTTTGAGAGGATGATATGAGCAGGAAATGTGCATCTGCAAACATGTGCATCTTTATGTATGTAAAACTTTATGCATAGACATATAGTCTCCCCTCCAAATCAGTGAAATCATATACTGCACAGAACTGTGCTCAGGCAAATGGTGTAGGGGTGTTCCAGTGGCTCATGCAAGGGTTCACTTGGCTGCTGGGGAGGAGAGTTGATGGCAGCCCTGTGCTTTTGCAAATGCCAAAACCGACAGTGCTCCTCACCATTAAAATTTTGTTTCTTCTGACAGTTTCTGAAAGATTGGTTAAACACTTTGGTACTGCCCAGTCTGAGATCCAGGAAGCTATAATTTACCTGCTTATTAAGTGGATAGTATTTCATATCAAATCTATTAGAAGTGTTAAATAGTTTTGGATCACAAGCACAGGCTCAGCACCTTATTTGTGTTCATTGCTATACAACATCTGAGGGTTTCTGCTTTTTTTACCTTGCATTCGGCCTATGGAAATGCAATGATTTTGTGGTGGCATTAAAATGACTTAGCAATATTAGCACTATTTCAATGTCTTCTTCCACACCAAATTTTCTGGCGGGGGTGGGGGGTGTGTCTGTGTGGAAATGATGTGAGAGCACTGTCCCTCCCTTTCCTTTGGTGGCTCTGCGGACGATGAGCCTGGCTTTGCAGGGATCCCTCTGCTGCCCTTTCTTCCCTGAGTGTCCATTGTGGCAGGCTTATTCATGCATCCCTAAATTCAGCACGTGCAGCAAAATACCGACTTCCAGGGGCAGGAGGGGCCTTCCTGAAGCTGTTCTGCTGCCTAGAAAACATCACATTTGTTTTATATCCTCCACTGAAAATAGCCGAGCTCTGAGTAACCTGCCTGGCTTCCCACTTAGCCCAAGTGAGCCTCCCCCTGCACCGACCGGGCCTCCTGGTCCCCCCTGCCCCCTTAATCCCCCCGCCCATGCGTTGCCCAGCCAACAGGCCAGACAAGCAGGTGATGCATTGACAGGGAGCAGATGGTCTCCCACCGAGGTAAGTGGGGCTCAACAATGCAACCGTATTGATCATATTGCTCCTTTTCTCTTCTTCGGCTTCAACTTCGGTCTTGAAGTTTTGGTGCTAATAACATCCTCCCTCCCCCTTACCACCCCTTCGTCAGAACCCATCAGTGCTTCTTGGGAGAGAGAAGCCCAGGCTCTCATCCTGCCCACCCAGATCCAGCGCTATTTCCTCCTCTGCCAAAAAGCCCTCTGCAAGCAGGGGAAATCAAAGTGTGTCCACAAATTCCAATCTCTAGGTATAACCTCTTTCCCCTACCCCCAAGACCCTTTAACCCTGCTTCCCCTTGCACTCTTCTCCCTTCTGCCCTCTTTCCCATTCAGCATGCTGGTGAAGAGACTGTGTGACCCCTTGTCTCCAGCCCCAGTCCAACCTACCAAGGCATGTTACCCTTTGCCACCCCATTGTGCACCTCTCCCTTCCTCTTCATCCTACCCACTTACTCTTGTTTGTGTGCATGCGTGTAGAAAATAGACTGAGCTGATGACAAATTTCCTCCCAGCTACCTTGTGGGGAGACCTTCAAGGACGTCCCTTCTCCTTTGCTGCCCTGTCTGTCCTCTACTGTACCTACCTGTGTCCACAACTTCTTAATTCTGCTCAAATATATTTAAATGAAAGCAAAAATTGATGCCTTTCACTCCCTGTCCTTTTTACTTCCCCTCCTGATTGCACTCCCTTCTCCAATAGACCAACAGTCAAAAACATCCCCAAACTCTCTCTGTGCTCGTTTCTCACCCCTTCTCCCTAAGCATGTGCTGACAGAAGCCCAAGTAGGAGCCCTGGTGTTTGCATTTTGCTCTTCTCATCGTGTTCCCCCCCACCATCCCCATCCCACCACCCGCTAAGATGCTGATGTAGAGATAAATAAGAGAGAAAACCCAGGGCCATCAGCCTGCCTGTCGCCTTCACTCCCATCCCATTCACCAGCCTCAGTCCTGTATTCACTGCTGTGTGAAGATGCTAACACTGAGGGCTGGAGCACTGTTAGCCACTATTCACAATTTTAATACTAGCTTCATAGCTGTCACATAAATTCATTACCAACTTTAGGCTTAGAATAGCAGACAAGGAACTTAGAAAAAAGAAAAAGAAGGACCATGTAGGGAAAAAGAAAAAAGAAATCCTAAGGGCAGTTTACTATGGTATCCACACTTGTTTGCAGGTGTTTTTTGAAACTATAACCACTGTAACTCCATGCAGTGTTCTCTGAAGTAGCTGTCACATTGTGTGTGGTTTTTTGTTTTTGTTTTAAATCTATTGCCCAGGCTCACACACTGTTTTTTGGTTTGTGTTTTTTGTTTTGTTTTTTGTTGTGGTTTTTTTTTTTTTTACAGTAGATAAAAATGCTTATAAAGGCTTCTCCCCTCCTTTTTTTTCTTTCTTTTTTTTTTTTTCTTTTTTTTTTTTTTCTGAGAGAGTGGAAAGAAAAGCAAAGAAAAAGGCTTGTGAATGAATGGAAAACAATGCAGGGTCACAAAGCTGTCGTAACCAATGTCATAGTGGCGCTGCTGGGCAGGCTTACAGAGGACTTCTTGTTCCTTGATTTTTATGGTGATCGGTAGAACGCATGTAGCACTTTGCGAACAGGTTTAGGACAAGTGGCAAAGAAAAGGCTCCTCACAATAAACTCTTTTCTACAGCATCGGCAGCATTATGCCCACAAACACCTGTGGTTTGCAATGAGGGAGCGGTAAAGGACACACACACAAAAAATACATAAATAGAGAGGTGAGATACTGTTTTCAAGTTACACTGCATGTCACAATTGTGCACAATGATGGGGTTTTTAACTCTTCTGAGACTACAGAGTTTAGAAAAGCCCCAGAAATATTACTGAATGCAAACACCAGCATTTAGAGAATACTGAGCTTGGGAGACAGAGAAATGAGATGAAAAAAGAAATGGAAAGGTCAGCCTAGTTATCTAGCAGGGTATCAGTACTGCTCTGAGACAATGTCTCAGGTGCTAAGACTCTATTATTCCTTCTGAAGCATGTCTCTGGAATGGCTACCAAATCCCTATGCTCTGCAAAACCAGGGTCTCTCCACTGAAGTCCAAGGAGCATTCTTGCGTACACAACCCAGCCCAAGTGGATCTAGTATTACAGTCTAGACTTTCTTGCCTAAGTACTAGAAACTATGATCAGACTGTTAAAAAAACATTTCTCTTCCTCTTTAATGTTGGAATAAAGTAACAAACTATGACTAAGAGAACTTATAAAATTGTTCCTTGGTTTCACTGAGTACATGTTGGTGAAACAGTGGTCTCTGCACCCGAGGATTTCTCATTCTAGTAAGTGTATTGAGACTCAGGTCCCCAAAACTTCTTGGAGCAAACTCCCCCATTCATATCAGAATAGGCAACCATTTTCTTCCAAAACCTGTATCAAAGGTGCTCATTAACATCCAAGAGAGCTCTGTCCAGGGAAAAACAACTTCTTCCTGCAGAATAGCTGTCACCGCAAAATAGTTGTTCATTATTTCATAAAATTTAAATGTTGTATGAAGCAGATTTTCTTGTCATTTCAGAAAAAGGAAACGATGAAACTTACTGTGATTTTCTAGATCCTTGGGCCATTCCCCTTTTCTGTTCTTGGTTTTTCCTTTTGGGTACAATTCCTAATGTCTTCAAATTTCTTTCAAATTTCTCACTGTAGGGTTTTTTATTCGTCTACAGTCTTAAATTCAGCAAAACCTGTTCTACTTTGGGAAATTCTAAGAAAACAACATTCCTTGTCTTGCTTAGTTCTGTTACTAAGAACTTTGTTTAAAGAAAAAGATGCCTCAGTTGCCCCCAAACTTCATCCTACCACTTCTTCCCTCTCTTCAGTTATCAATATGCTTATGAATACAACTTTGTTGACGTATTGCAATATAGTATATTTGGACCAGAGGAGGTTGCTGCATGTTAAACTCGGAAAGTGATCTGATATTGTGGCCAGGGCATTAACCAAAGGTGGGGAAATCAGAGTGTGATCACCCATTTCTTGTATGACACTTAGTGCTTGGAATTATCATGTCTTGATTCACTTGGGAGTCTCTGGACTCAAATATGACTTTTTAAAGTAGTACACGAAGAAAGCAAGCAGGCTTTTGGATCACTTGAAAAATAGTTGCACCTCTGAGGGATCCATAAAAGTAAATTGATGCTTGGTAGCCTGAGAGCTGAAGCTCCTCTGTACAACTTTCCTGCAAACTGGAATGAGCTGGGAGTCGCTATGAAAAAGGAGGAACTGAAAAATATGGTCTACTTTTTTCTTATAAGTGAAATAATCTTCTCTATTCCCCAAGCAATTTGAATATGTTTTATTAAAAAAGGAGGGTGGGTTTTTTTCAAGATGAGTTGAAGCTTTTCAGTTTTATCTAAGCACTGTGAAGATACTTGTAGAAGAATAATTTAGTATGAAAAATCTACTGCTGCATTTTAACCTTGTAGGGGTCTGGTTTGTCCTATTAAACCTACAGTTCCAAGTACTGTAGTAAAACCCATTGATTCCTAGTGCAAAATTCTTGCTTTTCTCTAGTAGTTATCTATTGTAATAAGCTATCTAGAATATATGGAATCTATCCTTAGGTAGACCCTAACTATAGAGTTGAAATAAAGTATAATGAATATTTCTGTCAACCTTGGCAGGCTTTGACTCACTCAAAACGTTAGTGAAATTGCTGCACAGAGACATGTTGCCCTTATTTTCTGATTTTTACCCCTTTTCCACCATTCTAATCACCACAGTAAGTGTATCACATCTAGGAGCTTCGAATCAAATGTTCGTGCATGTGGTTTGTCTCCCGTTCTGAGTTAGATAAGCTTATCTTAGAATTGGCAACTGCAGTAATTACCCTGAGTTAAACAGCAATCTATCATCTTTGGATAAAGTGTAACTGACTTTTTTTTTGTCTGCGACAAGCTTTGTGATATTTTGTGAAAACTTGATTTTGTCTGGGTGTGGCTGGTGATAACACTGTCACTCCTAAATCTTAGCACACAGCATCAAATGGGGCAGGGGAGCTATTGCTGTTCCCAGTCTGTGCGGGCTTTATCAGAACAAGGTTGTGAATACATGGTATTTCCTTGCAAGTTTAAAGAAATTGCAGTGCCATGTGCAGTCAGGGATTTTAGCACCTTAATTATGCTACCAGTAAAACTGTGGTTCTCCTATTCCTCTTGAAATGCTGGTGTTCTTACCTGTCCTTTGTGTTAATGAGGTTAAACAAGTTCAGCCTGACCAGCAGTGATATTTTGCCTGCAAGTACTTGAGACTGATAGCTTGATTGTGTGCGGTAGATCTGCTTTCTGTATGCTTCACTAGTTGTCACTTGAGCATGAACTGGGATTAAGATATTTTCTTTGCCTTTGGATCTGTTCCAGACACTTTTTTGGACATCCCTGGATTATTTATCGTTCAGAAGTCCGAAGAGATGTATACTATGGCCTATTTTGGTCAACTTGAATTTGATCAGACAATGAACCTCATATTCAAACGGGTATTGGCTAGGACAATTACAACACAATTAATTATTGCAATTCATCACTTTGCAAATCACTCATTTGCAGCCTGATCCAGGAATTCTTTACAACCTTATGTAGTTCTGTTAATACCAATCAAGTGTGAGATCATAAGGCCAAAACCTTTCAGGATTATCCGTGTACTTTCATATATAAATAGTATTACTGAAATCCATGGGACTAGTTAGAAGTATAAAGCTGTGCATGGAAGCGGTTGCAGCAATGAATCCCTAATTTGATTTTCTTCATTATGAATTGCTTGGCTTCAGACATGTGTATTTATATACGTGCTTATGCACATAAGCAAAATTTATCTTCTCTTGCAGCAGTGCCAAAGTAGAGCTTTCCTGACCACAAAGCAAAGAATGAGTCAAGGTTTTTGAAAATAGCTAAATACTATTATTTGTACTTTGTCATTTAGTTTTGCAATGTCTATAGTCATGCTTTTTTGCAGTTCTTGTTGGCTCTGGGGAGATTGCTGACTGTGGAAAGACTATTCTATTTGAAATAAAGTCTTCCTGACACTCGGAATATACCCTTTGACCTACATCCTCTATTTCTACTTTCTCATATGCATACTCTTCCTTTTGTTCATGGCAAGGAAACAGATTAAAGAGATAGCAGGCAGTGTGAATTTTCAGCTCTGACTGAGCCTTGAAGCGTCATCAAATAAGATTACTTTGAGAAGGGCAAGCAGTCTGCTTGGCTCAGCAGCCTGACAGCATGTACTGACTTGTTCTTAAAGGTGCTCTTCTGGGCAAGAGTTATTACCACTGAGCTGAATTTATCTGAGTAATGAGGACGGAAGTGGACACCATGGGGTTACCCAGTGCATGGCTTTTGGATTCAACTGAATTTCTCTAACAGGGTTTGTGAGTAAACAACATTACAACTTCCAAATGCTTCAAAATGTATCTCTGGCACCCCCCTGGTAGCTGCAGTCATTGGTTTCTGTGCTGTGGCAGCAGTCTGGTTGTGTGAAGTAAACTGAGGGACAGGATCCTAAGTTTCCTGATTGTTTCCTCACTGCATAGAGCAGGGAGCCTATGAAAGAGCTGGGATTAAATCTGCATCTGAGTAAAACAAACAGGACCCGCTTATTGTACACTGAAAGAGGCAGTCTGACTATAGTTTCTGGCTTTTGCATTATTGTCACCATGCTACGAACACCATGGCTGCTTCCTTTGCACTGACAATTGAAAACCCCAATATTCCATACCTTAAAAATCTAGTGTTATAGTTTGCTGCATGGTTTTCCACTCATTCATGTTGCTCCTCAGTAACTTAGCAATGACCAGTCAAGATATGCACACACCATATTGTTTTACGTGTTTGACTAGAACACTGACAGATTAATAGGAAGGGTAAATAGCTACGCACTCTGTGGTGGCTCAGTGTGGGCTGGCAGGATTGACTGCTGCCAGACTTTGTTGTATTTGCACAGAGGAAGCCGCAGCAAAAGCCTGCTGGGGCAAGGTGACGTGGGTCATGGGTATTTGTTTCTCATCTCTATAGAAGACAATTGTCCTCTCAATGGAAGACAGCTTTTGGAAACTGTGTGGTTCCACTAGTGGGGAAGCATTTGTGCTTCCAGAGTGCTAAATAAAATGCAGCTATAGAATGGCAGATGCATTAAGTGTCTGCAATACGTGGCATATCACGCATGAGAGTTTGGGTTCATACACTGATAAATTATTTTCATCTGTTTCTTTGACTTGCTCAGTTTAGAAGAAAAAGTATTGTTCGGATTTTCATTGATATTTTCCTGGCAATTTCTTCTACGCTGAATACTTTCCTATGACATCAATTTAAAGAGAGAACAAGAGGCTTCACTTGTCCATGAGATAACTACTATGGTTATTACAAAATAGTATAATTTTAACAATTGTTAGAACACCATCTAAGAAGCTCATCTGAGACCACATCTTTACAGAATTAGATACCGTAAAAAGACACAGAGCTTCTAGGGTGGCTATAAATGAGAGGCACCTGAAGTAATAGTTTTTTCCTTCCAGTTTCCAGTGGGAGGTGCATCATAAAGCCAGTTTTAGACAGGTCACATACAGGGCTGAGGTCTAGAGTCAGGACCATAACTTCTTCAGCTGTGGAGATGCTGAGAGGGCAAACTGAGGCACTCAGGTTAGGTTCTTTGAGTCTTTGTGCCTCTCCAAGAGACTAAAGTCCTTGTAAAGGTCATGTGAGCGTATATTGCCTGGATATACACTAGGCAGTTTAGGCACTACTAGTGGTGTTGTGGCAGCACAGGGTGCTGTGCTGGGGGGGCTGAAAAAACTCACTTAGGAGGTTGCCGTGTTTTGATTTCCAGGTTTCCCATTCTTCTCGGTGTACCTGAGCTCAGTGGTTGGTGCTAGCTTGAGGGTTGCATCCACACAGACTATAGCTGCGTTATCAGACAAACCTGATGTCATCTCCAAAGGTCACACAGAGTGCCCTGACCTTGCCAATTTTAAGACAGTTTCTGAAACTCAGTTTTGTGTCTTAACCTCCCTTCTTTCCTGAGTTGTCCTTGAGTATAAACTGTGTTTTGCCACGAACTGCAAAGACACAGAAACTTCCTACTGTGTCTGACCACCACAGAGTGTTGACTACATGGTGTTAGGAACTTTTCTGTGTGTAAAGGTTTGTGTAATGTTCACTCATGCTGTTTATTTGGTTACTAGATATGATTTTATCCTGGGAATGGTAGTGGCTGCATGCAGCATGTGAAGAGCGTGAGCCTCATGCAGTGTAGGCATATGCCCAATATAATATTGTTTTGTCTCATGTTCATGTGGTTTGTTTCCTTAAGGATTCATGACACTAGCTTAAAATAGTCTGTGGCAGCTAGAGAAACTGTTCATTGCTCATGTATAATCCTCAACAATGTTGACAGCCCATAAGGAAATAGTGTGGGAATCAACCCTCTATTGTTTGGATAATGTAAATACATGACAAAGAACATTAACTCCAAAACAGGAGGAAGGCAATTCCTGTCCTTCCTTCCTGCAGTCTGTTTTACTCTTTCTCTGCTCTGGTACAATTATTTGTGCTATAGTGATGTGACCATTAAGTGCTATCATCTTGAGAGTGCAGTGGCATGAACAGATAACTGTGGGATGAAGTGGTGCAAGAACTTGCAAAGCCTCAGTCGCTCCCTGGTGAGTTCCTCTGATGGTGCAGTAAATACCAGAGGGCTTGGCTTTCATTGCAAGGCACAGGGTAAGAGATGATGTGTGAGATCATTGTTACTGTAGATGGTAATATGCTATATATTCTAGCTGTAATTTGGCTTCCTGTAGAATATAGATGTTTTGTATAGATGTGGTCTGATTTGATGATATTTCATGGTAACTTTGTAGCGGTTAAAATAACTGCAGAACACCTAAGGATCCAGACGGGGCCCCAGACTTTTTTTTCTTCCTAAGTAGAATATTTGAATAGGTTAATGGCCACAATAAACCTGTGGACAGTCCAGAACCACATCATGATGTGACAGTGATTAGTTGCTGCTGTTTGGTAATGGAGACAAGACTCTCTTTTTCCCTCATTTACAATGACCTCGCCAGCTGTCACTGGATCTTTTCAGCATATGCAGAGATACTGCGAGGCCTCCATATGATGGAAGAGGGCTCTGGTTTTTGGCCATAGTAAGCTTTACTGAAACATAAAATGTACTTGGACTATATATATACACATATAAAAAGATGCACATGTATATAAAAATACAGGCAATGCAGTCATGGAGAAATCAAATGAGTTGCTGCCCTAAACTTTGTCTTCCAAGGTTTCTTGTTTAATGATAAAGGCACAACACAACTACATGATCAAAAAAAATCTTTACTTTTATGTATGTATGGCAGACTGTGAAGTCAGTAGAGACAAAAGGAGAAGAAACATAAATAAGGAACAGTGACAAATGTGAAGATTCTGGTAATCACTTCCTGACTCATATAGCTGGCAAAATACTGGAAACTCTGAGTAAGTTTTATGGGTTTTAGAGAGTTTTTTTATTTTCTTCTGTTAAAAATGAAAACTCGCCTGGTGTCTCTAAGCAGCTACTGCAATACTTTCTTCCCACTGTCTCCCTCCCACAGGGAAGATTCAGTCACCCCAGGAATGGCAGCAACTCCTGGTCAATGCAGGACACATATTGTTGCTTCACGTATTGTTGGAATAACTAGGTGTTTTACTTTGGGAAAGGAAGATACCTCAGGAACTTTTATGCTACATAACTTCATGCTTTAGTATTCACAGAGTTTTTACATAGACTCTCTATGGCATGAGGGTATAGTTTCATGTTCCCAGTGAAGACTTTTGCTAGTAGGGCCTGGTGCTGGCCCACTACCCAAGGGTTGGCCTTTTCATCTCAAATGTTTTAGTGTCTCAAGTTGTACAGCTCCTGCATGTAAAAACTGTGTGGAAAAACTGCTCTGGGCAAAGCACTCATTTAAGCTTGAGCAAAGGAGTTACTGCTGTGACCTTTCAGCCCTAATAATGACCTCTTTCAAAGCGATTGCCTGTGTGGGTAGAAGGAGAGACTAGATATATGTGGCTGCTGTGATGTGAGTGGATATACAGGAGGTCTGAGAGTGCAGGGAAATTTGTCTCCTTAGAGAGTTCATATCCTCCCTTCCCAGGGTGACTTTAGGCTGACTGGATCTGCACAACATGAATGAACAGATGCTTTTCATTAGTATCCATCATATTCATGATGGATCTTCACCTGAATTATACATGGTGGGATTCACCAACAGCTGTACATTTAGGATATGTAAAGAATGGAACTAAACAAAAATTGTATTAAATTTTCCTGTTATATTTGTGTTTTTACAGGTTACCTGTTGTAAAGTTAGCTGGTTTTAATGTGCTTTATGAAGTATTGCCATTGGTTATTTCTGGAGGATCCACCCTGTGTTTACAGAAACAGGTAACACAAACTGGTACTACCAAGGATATCACTGGGTTTAGGAACCCAGTCCTGACAGAATTTAAGTTAAAGTGTGCAAAAAGGATTTCTTCTGGTTTTTAAAAGTATATTGCCACATAGTACAATAAAAACAACAAAACAAAACACAGCAGACGTCAATTTACCTTCTTTAATGAATCACTGCCAGCATCAATGCAGGGAGCAAGGAAGGGTACGGTATGCTGCAGTACACATGCACAATGGCTGCTTTCTATTGTGTGTTTGATAGTTTAAGGCAAATAAAATACCTTGATAAAGGCTGACTAGCTCCAGAAGACTCCAAACAGACACTGATTAGTTATGAGCAGGACTAAACCCATAATGTTAGGGGTTTTTTTTCACTACTTTGCTATTTTTGCATACTTTGTGACAGGAAGAAGAGAAATGTAAAATTGCTCATTTACTTTACTTTCTAAGCATTTACAGGAGCAGAGTATCCCACAATGTATTTCAGTATCACTGTCCAGGCTTGCCTAAGCCTGTACTAGAGGAGCTGTTGTGTGGCATAGGAGCTAAATTCAGACTGATGCAGTGAGAAAGGGGATACAAGCCTGGATACTGGTGAGAGAGAGGAAGAAGGGGAATAGGAATAAGCCTGTGTAGTAGGAATTAGCCCTGATCACCAGCATGGTTTGAATGCTTCAGAGTTTGGAAAGATGTATCACACTTGAAAACAACTTTGGCATCTTCCAAAAGCTATTAACCAATATTGGTGGTTAAACCCCCCAGGATTCTGTTCTGTCACCTTTGCTAGCTTTACTGCCAGAGTAGCGTTCCTTCCATGGTAGTAAAAGCAGCAGAAAGGGGACATAGAATGCGAAGTTCCCATTGAATGTATGACAGAAAGACCTCCATAAAATGGACTGCACCTTAATGGTTCAACAGTTAAACCTGCAATTAAAGATGAAATCTAGAACCCTGAAGCAGAAAGACTAGAGAAAGGCAAAAGGTATGTGTGAGTAAAGCTGTCAGTTAAGAAAGCCTTGCAGAGAGAAAGACTGGCTTCAATGCAGCATAAAGTATTTGACAGTGTAGTCACCTGTTCTGTCTTATTGGCAAATATAAGTATGAGTTCAGGTGCAAGCCTGTAGTTCTGGATCTCTGTTGCAGACCCTGAGTCCTGCTGATAGAAAACATGTCCCTTCTCATTCAGACACACGGCTGCAGCTTTATAATCTTGTCCTCTTTCCACAACTTGCAGTGCCACTGGCTCTGGGTTTCATATAAATAACCCTCAAGTCGTTTCCTAACCTTTTCAGTCAATAAGAACGTAAATGCTGACAGCAAAGCCACTTGTTGTTGATATATTGGTTCTTAGAAGGCTAAGTGTTACCCTGCTCTTCTCCTACAGAGCAAACATTATTGGTAGTTTTCTGCCACAGTATTTTGTACAAGTCCTGAAACAAAATGAAGATTTCTTGAAGAGACTGGGTTACTCTTGTTTTCAGTTCAGAAGATACTTTTCAGAAGCTTTTATTTCTTGTAATATGCCCCTATGCTGAGAAGCAGGACAGGTTACTAATTTGAAGGACGTCTTTGCTAGCTACTGCTACTTACTGCTCCAGAACTTTCTTCTTTCTGAAAAGTAGGGTGGACACCTGGGTTGTCAGGGGGGAACCTGTGGCTGTTGGAACTGAGGACCAAATTTTGGGTTCTGCATGAAATTCTGATGAATTTTAACATTTCTTTAGCTTTAAAGTGCTCAGAAATAAAATGATAAAACCCCCACCGCATGGCACCATTCAGAATGCAAATAAAGACCAAGATACAAGATTTTCTGTATCACATTTTTCCAATAGTTTTTCATGGAGGATTCAGTTTTACTTGGCCATATTGTGGCTCACTAGCATTGTCTGGTGATTGTGGACACAGTAGATCAACTTACACGCTATCAAATTAGTTCCTGTGGAATTTAATTAAAGGGGTCTGTCTGCACCAGCATTTTTTCTGGGTAGGGTTTAGAAAAAAACTTTCCTAACATAAAATTCTCTTGCCTCTTGTGTACCTTTAGTCCATTTGTAGTGTTCTTTTCATCAAACTTCTTCTACAGCGAGAACCTGCATCACATACAAGCTAGCTGTCATGTCTGTAAATGTGATGAGAGCTTGTTACAGAAACAGAAAACGTTGCTGAAAGTGTTAGTAGGTTTGCAAAACAACCAGCTTTGTGAAATAAAATCCTTGCTCTTCTGCCACTGCTTTGTTTGTTTATTGATTTTTCAGAGTATCAGTTTGTTTCTTCAACAACAGCTAAGTCTTCAAAAAGCAGACGTGAAGAAAGCCTTCACTGAACTCAAAACCCCTTTTCTTTTTGAAAAATATGGAGATGAGCAAGCAGAACTGGAGACCCCATCTGCTTATTGTGCCCCAGCTTTCATTGGGAAGCATGTGATGCTGAGCTAGCTACACATTTCCCCTGTCCTGAATTTTTGTGGTGAGAGTGTGCATGGCCCTCCGGGATCAATCACCTAAACGCCCAGTACAACGGCAACCTGATGCCTCACACGTCCAAGTCCTCCGACTCCCCGCTGGTGGAAATACGTCACATATGAAGGAAAAAGAAAACACAAAGAACAATTATAGACCTTTGCCGGATTTCTGACGCTGGAAAGACCCAATCAAAATTTCTCATCCGACTGTCCTGAAGAAAGGAAGAACACTTACCGTAAAGATTCATGATATGAGAGTCTGATAGGATCTGCCGTTTCCATAGAGCCGGGCCCTAGATTTCCCTTTAATGTAATTAAGCCTGAAGATTTATGAATACAACAGGCCAGAACTTGATCCATGTTCATTTTCAATTACTGCAGTGAAAGGCCTCCATCCAGATGTCTCTATTTACAGCATTCACACAGGCAGGACTGGGGGCCGAGGGAGGAGGGACCGCAAATTGTCACACTTGTTAATTCTTCACTGAGGACACTCAGCAGAGGTCTTGGCTTTGACCCTGTGACAAAAGGCAGGGGTCCGCTGGAGCAAGTGCATCAATGATGAGGGGGCTGACCTGCCGACCTGCTGAGGTCACTCCCTCTGCTTTGTAGGTATTTGGGTAATAATGGAGGTTCATTCCTTATTTTTATTTCTGTTACAGTGCTGGGGCATGGAAAGAAAGAGAGGAGCTCTGATGTGAAAGACAAACATACATAATGAGAGGATCAAGCTTCCCCTGGCAACAGTAACCACTATGAAATGCTACAGGGGAAATACACAGTACTTAGTGACCCACATAATCAGGCCTATTTTAGCAGCATTGTTTTATTTTTCTTTTGAAGCCTATTTTTTTTTCTATGTTCCCAGATCCATAATTTCGTTCGATGAGCAATATTTGAGCATAGTGGCTTTTCTCCATTTCTGGACCTAACCTGATGTCCTAGGTAGGCTTTTAATCATGCACGTGACGGGTGGTACAATCCAAGTGTTGTACTGTCTGTAAGTATTTTCATTCCAGTTCCTCAAGGCTCCTGACAGACTCATGCTAGATGCTTTCACTTTTAAAAATGATTAAAGAGAAGTAGCTAAAGTGTCACTGTAAAAGGAAAGTGGACCTTTCAGGTACCTACGGAGAGCTCAGTGCTTTGTTCATCTTCAACAGAGCTAGTGAAACATTGTGTTCCTAAAAGAAGCAGTTTCTCTCTCATAATGGTGTTTCTATTTTTACAGCAGAAGGAACTAGGCTGTGACAGTGCAATATTGTTTTCACCAAACTATAATTGCATGTCGTAAATTAAAATATCCTCATTAGAGCAAACCTTTTACAAATTTTCCAAAGGGCTAGATTATTTCTTGAAATAGCAGAAAAATGTTCCATTCCATTAGCATTTCAAAGAGATTTATTTCTTTTACCTTCTGAAGCTGTACCTTTTTGGCTTGCAGATAGGTTTAGAGGTTTTAAAGGGATTTGAGCAAACTTTGCCAATATGAAATTATGAGCAAACCCAGAAGCCCAAAGCATTCTCTGCACTTCCAGGCAGTGAATAAAAGCTGCACAAATACTGCCCAGAAATGGCTGCTATATAAAATTCTTTGAAAAAGAAAAATAAAAAGGGGGAACTAACACATGATACTATTAAAAATGTCAATTTTTCATCACTTTTCAGAACAAAATTCAGAAGTTCCTAAAAATAGTAATTGAGGACAACCAGGGAAGAGTGGGTGCTGCCAATTAGGATAGCCGTGTTGTAATCTGTGTAATATATGGATGAATCCTGCTCAGTTGTTTTCTAAGTTAGAATTTGAACATGACTTGTACTTGGCTATTGTTCTCACCATGAGGCATCTTTTAGATTTAGGCTCTCTTGGATTTTAGCACAGATTTCACCTGGGACTTGCTAGGCCTTGTGGCTCTAGATTTCAGTGAAAAACATGTCTCTGCAGTGAGGCTTCTTGTACTCACAAACTGCAGTCCTACCAGGGAGAGCAAGGCACAATCATCATTTCTGTGTCTCTACACAGGACACACAGTGCTTGCCTATCTTTTTTTGGGACAGTCTTGTTATGCTCCCAGTGTCCCACTCCGTACAGTTGCCCGGAGGAAAACCAACAAAGATGGCTACAGGTTATCAGGAAGGATCTGCTGGTTCAAAAGACTGAATAACAGTATGGAGAAAAACAGATACAAGTATTTCAGTAAAAAAAATTACTTTTTCTTGCGGTTGTTTATAGCTAGAGTGAGAAGATCAGAATTTTCAATGGCAAAACTTGTGTTAAACTGATTCTAAACCATCATTGTAAAAGGGATGGAGGGAGTGGGAAGAAGGGATGAGAAGAGAAGCCTCTTTGTTCTTGTTAGCCATCCATTGGAAGGATTGGGCTGATCCTAGCCAGTCTGATTTACAGTTTTCATAAGAAAAAAACATTGGACTGCCACATAGAAAAGCAAGGATTTATTTTAGAATCTCAAAAGGGAAGATGAAGGTATGTGGCTTTTTCATGCTGCACTCATCCATTCAATTCTTGCTTCTCTAATGGTCAGGTGAAAGGATCAATGAGTGATGGCAATGCTTTTCAGAATCTTTAATAACCTATGATTGTGCCTTGTACTGGCCTACTGGGAACAGGACCAATGCAGAGCATTTCAGAAAACCCCACTTACAGTGACCTGTCATTAACACTGCAAGTATAGACTAGTTGTTTTAAGTATACACTTGCCATTTCCATGCCATCTCAGCTCAGCTGGTGTTCATATTTTGTTCTGTTCTGCATAAGGCATTCTGAGGAAACTTTGTGAATTTTTGTTTAATGTAAGAATAGTAATTCTGTAATTTTAGTTATTTCTGATTAAATAGCATTGACAAAAGAAACAGCTAGTTTGAATGGAAATTGTAATATGAACATACTGGAAAAGAAGGTAGGTGCATGCTACTTATAAGATTTGTTTTACTAGAGAATACTTTAACTTCACATTGTATCATAATATCATAATTGCATTACCAGTATATCAATTAAATGTGATTTCATCTTGAACACAGTAAGTAAAAAGCATTCACCTTTCTTCTCTTATAGAGAAGAGACTTTCTCTCTCAGGTAGGGAACTGAGGAAGCTCTTTTTTGATGGAGAAGGGATTTGAAACCCACGGTGTAGATCACAGCTAGCATATTGTTCAGCATTACTGAAACAGCCTAGGGGCTACTCTCTCCCTGAGATTCACTTGTGTTAATATTCAAACCAAACTTTTCTACCAGATTCTCACAGAGGCATGGCCCAGCTGAGATCGATAGATATGTGCTAATTTCAATCAGTCATTATTATTTCTTCTTCTTCAATTAATGATGGGCTTACATCCCAGGACTTCAAAATATATGTTCCAAGGTTTGACATTCAAAAAGTTGCATATTTGTTTATTAGGTTCTGAATATGAAGTATAACCATATTTTAATTTTAAGAAAGAAATACTCTGTGGAATTTTATCACCTTCTTTTCATGACATTCTGAGGCGCTTTTGACTTATTTTTATAATGTTTAGGTACTTTTTTAAAGGTCTTATTCTGAAATGTATTGCTCCGGTGCACTTGTATTTTAAATGCTCTTGTAGTTAACATAGTTTTCTCTAACGTTGCACTGGGCAGACAGGGAGCAGTTCTTCTGAGGCAGGATTTTCAGGGTCAAAAATGCTAAAGCAACAGTTTGAAAAAAGAGCTTGTTATTTGGCTAAAATGTAGCAGTGAAATAACATCGGTGGGTACTAACTTGTGAATGTAGTTGTCACAGGTGGCAGGCAAGGTAGTTGACAGCGATGACATTGCTTCTGAGTTTGCGTAGTTTGGGTGACGAATGAAGTAGACCAATTTGGATGTTTGAGGTCCTGGTCTCTCCCTCACAACCAGTTTATCTGGCAGAACGGAGCATCACAAACCTGCCAGCTTTTCAAAGGGAGAAACCAGTTCCTCTTCCTCCTCCTTTCACATGGGGGAACTACCATCTGGGGACATCTGTGGTACTGATCAGTCTCACCAATGCCCTTGTACAGGGCTCTGAATTTGGCTTGAGTCTTCAGGGAAGACTCTGGGATAAAAACAGAAAAGGGAAGTTTTGGCTAAGGTGTGAAAGGAAGGAAGATGACTCCTGTTACATCTCCTCCTGGTCTCCAAGGATATACCAATCTATCAATACAGCTGATGCCCTCATCAATATTCTTTTGCATGGTAAATCTGGTTTCAGCAATCAGGGCCCCACATATACCCAGGTTTTAGGCATGGGCTTAACTTGGATTTACTTGATTGAACAGTGGGACCACTTTCTGTACAGATGGGCATGCACATACCTTTTACAGGTTCAAAACCAAAGCTGATGAATCTGTAACTCCATCTTTTCCGTACACAGTAGAATTTGCCACTTGGCAGAACAACCTGAGATGATGTAAGCTGCTTTATTAATAAGGCATAACCCTCCCCTTTCCCTAATATCCTCTTGAGTTCTGCTCCAAGGATGACCGAGTTCATCCTAGACAATCTCAGCAATGAGATCTGGTTACTTTATTCTTCATGGAAAGATAGAGCAAAGGCCTGAGAGTGGTAAGAAATTAGGATTTACTGCCAACATCTCTGACTAATACCAGTACACGGTCTAGTTTCCAAGCACTCCTCTTTCTTTATTAAGTGCTAACAGTAATGGTATCTTGAACTTTCATATACTGGACAATTTTAATCTGTTCTACAGAATCTTAGTTTCTTCTTATTGTTATTTATTCTTTAAATAATCAACCTTTATGACTATAATCACATTTATTAGTTTTCATCAGGCCTGAAGAGCGTAGATTCCTCCTTTAGTTTATAATTTACAAGATGAGCTTGCACCCTTGCTGAAAGTACCTGAGGAAAAACACTTGGCTGCCATTGATACTGTGTGGATAATATTCAAGTGAGCATTTTTTTTCCCCACTGTACCATGCATCTCCTTGAAGATTTTGAACATTATGTCTTGAGCTGCAGTGCAGAAGGTTAAGATACTCTTATGAAATCCTTTGAAGTGCCAGTAAAGACACATGCTTTGCTTTTTGAAAGAAATCAGACCAAGTTATCTGCTATGCAAAATATAAATGGCTTTCTATTGTAGGGAAGATGGAAGATGTGTTCTTTTCAGAAAGAAAAGAAAAATCTTAAAGTGACCAGCAGCTTAATCTGGCAACTCAGTCACTCATTTCAGAAATATATTTTGAAGCAATTAATATTGAAGAACTCTAAACAAGGTAAATGTGAGCTTGATCTTGCTCATTGGCTCAAAGTCTCCTTAAGTCCAAGATGCTTCTAAACCTTTATAGAATAGCCTGGAATCCAGTGTCATGAAAACATGAAAAATGTTCTTCTAACCTCTACACTGAACAGTACAGAGTTGTGGAGGACTGGTCAGTCTTTCTCAAGTTGTTTGTTTGGGTTTTTTTCTGACTTAGATGAGCTGGTTTTGTTTGCTTATTCTTTTCAAAATGTGTTTTTCAAAATGTGCTTTTTAATAAAAACACCCGATACAGTAGCTAGAGCCACAAGTACTCCCACTTGCATTTTGTGATGGTAATGTAATATAATTGCCACCATGAGGATGGTTTTAGCGTGTTTTCTGAATAGGGCCAGAAGTCTGTTGTCACATCGGTATGTTAAAGATACCAGTGCTCCCTTAAGTATTCAATTATTTTATGGGAGTAAGAACTAGAAAATTAAAGTAATTAAAGTTGAAAATCCCCAGTGCAACTTCATTTTAACTGAGATGCTGTTGATCCTTTGTATTTTGTTTTTCTTCCCACAGGTTTGATAAATGGAGCACTTGCCACACCAGTTAAAATTTCAAACTGCGTGTTTTGCTATGAGGTTTCAGATAAAGTTTATTTGCTGCCTAGGTAACAAATCCAGATGTGGCACTCATCTGTGTATTTTACTGAATTATGTGGAACAAGCTGAGGACAAACACAGGAGACTGTATTCAGTTAAAGTATATGCTCTGGTATCCCAGTGTGTTACTAGGAAAAACAAATACTCTACTCCTTGTCATTTGTATTTGTCTGGAAGTGAAACAGAAGCGTGGCGTTTAGACATGAATAACTGCCAGTCTGATTTCCATTATCTTTAGCTGACCTAAGATTGTTTTACTTAAAAAGTAATTGCTTATCATATTGAATAAAGCCTCATGACTACGGTGTTTCAACAGAGGAGAAAACTCAAGCAGAGGGAATAACAGGATTTGCTGCTGCTACAGAAAACTAACAGTATTTTCTATCTTTTTATCTCTGGTAACTATAACCTTGGAACTGGTTTTCTAATTGTGATTCACTTTAAAATGCATGCTTCTGCACCACAAAGCTCAGCTTCTGATGGAATTGATGCAGCTATTGATAATAATTTTGCGCACCGATATAGTACTGGGATATGACTTCTAGAGAGAAACTTGCCTGGCAAACAAAAGTGCCGATACTTCATCACTAAAGAGTTTACTTAGAAAAAACAAAACAGGGCCCCACCATAACATATCTAACTTTCTGCTCAGTGCTGTTTAGCATAGTAATGACCTGAGATTCAATACTATAGAAATTTAGAAAATATAAGAAGCATTTTCTGTACTTAATGAGGTTAGAAATTAAGGTAATGGTCACAGTATGAATATATTGTATCCCTAATGTACTTAGAACCATACTGATTTCAGTGGCTGATTTTGCAGTATCACAGCAAACTATTCACTTATCACCTGATCTCTGTTGAAACCAAAGTGAGTGTGACCTAAAAGGGAGTAGAATAATTTCTCATCATTTTGCTGAATACTCAGCTGCTAAGAACAAACAGGGTTTAGTTGCTAGGATGGTGTTTGTGGTGACTGTGGTCTCAGGCTCCCTCTCTGGGCTGAGCCTGCTCCTGCTCTAAGCCTCTCCACCTCTACCCTGGCTATGGGAGCAGATTTGAGTCTTTCACACTTGAGAAAACAGAGTGGTGGGATTGGAGAAGGAGACAGGCTAAGCTTTGTTTTAAGCAAAGGACTGGGAGCAGTCCTGGCTTCACTGAAGTCACTGAGAGTTTTACCATGGACTTAGGCAGGGTCGGGATTTTGTTTAACGGGGGGATCTGTCAGCAAGGCCATGGATGCCATCCCATGCTGGATCTGAAGGAAGCTGCTGAAAAGTTCCCTGTGATGGAAATGTTCAAAAGAAGACAGTTTTCTGAGTAGAAATAAGACAGAGAATACTCAGTCATTAGGTACTACAACTGAAGAGACAGGAAATAGTTTTTAAAAACCCCAACCCATGGCTCAATGTGCATCTTCTCAGACAATAACAGAAATGCTGGGTCCTAATGTCTCAAGTTCTTCTACTATAAAAGATTAAACAAAATATGAGGACTGAACAATCGTTTTACCTTATTGTTGCTAAAGAATAACTAAATTTGGGAGTCAATCTCATTAATATTGATGGGAGTGCTTTAAACATGATGTCAGTGTAATAATATTCTGAAATCTTTGGAGTTTCACAGACATTTTCCTTGGGTGCTTCAGGTCAAATCCTGTCTCTTCTGTGCACTTTGGTAATTGCGGAGGCTGTAGCACACATTTACTGTGACCAAAGTAACCCAGAGGAGAATCTTGATAGTGTTGTCTCAACCTCCTCAGTAGTTCTGTTTACTGTGTTGGTGGTTGAAATTTGGAATAGTATATCTATGATGACAGTCCATCTATATAGTGACTGAGAAAAATATTGAGAGTACACCATATATTCAACATAGATCTATACCCTGAATTATCTTCCATTTTTCAAGTCAGTTGTGTGACTTCACAGTGGTGTGCTTGAGAGGCTTCGTAAGGTAATACTAAATTTTTAAAAAGCACACATCTGTCAGCTTTTGACAGCAATGAATCTTAAATAGGTATGCAAGTTAAGGGTATCAAGTGATGTTCCTATTGTAGATCAAGGGCCATAGTGTGCTTCTCGCTTCTCCTGCTTTCCCCCTTGCAGTGCTGTAAATCTAACTTCTGCCCATCCTATTGTTCGAAGAAAAGCAGCCATATTGTGCTGATTGCTATTAAATTAAAGCAGAAAGGGAGGGAAACAAATGCGGAAGCCAATCTTACCAGCAGGGATACCACTATCTTTTATTTTGCCTTTTGGGGGTCACAAAGTCATGGCAGGCAGCTGACCTCTGATAACCTTTTCAGTGCCACAGCATGCAGTTTCTTTCGGAAGAACTTAATTAAACACAACTGAAGTTCCTGGCTAACATTTGTTCTTGAAAAGAGTCATCTTTGATTGGTGTTTTCTGCTGAGGGGACAAGAGAGATGCTGCTTTTGTTCTGAGGAGAAAAGTTAGCATATGTTAGTTAAGGATTTGTGGTTTCCTATAGTGATGCTAGGTCTTTCTGAAGATTCACCAGGATTTTCAGCTGGCATCGAAGCACCACTGCACTGAAGGAAAGCACACCAAACAAATTGAAACCACATTTTAAATAAGGCTATTCATACTTATTGAGTGTGGTGTGTAGTTTGGTCCAAGGTAAATAAAATTATATTCTCCTTCTAGAGTTGGTGACGTATTTGTGGTAGTCCATGTCATTGATATGAACCGTGCAGTATGGAACATGTATCCACCAAATCTTGATTGTGAACCCAAGTAAGATTAATAGAAACAAGATAAGATTTATTTAGTTCTTCTGATGTGGAAATACTTTTGAAAGGAGAATAAAGAATAAGCGTTTTTTATGGTATAGTATATAAACCCAGAACACGGATTGAATTTAAACTGCACCTCTCAGGTGAAGCATGTAAAGCTCTTTTAATTGTAGAAATACCTGGATTTAAGTGATCTTCTGTGTGCTTTTTTTTTAAAGTTTGATCATATTGGCATTTTGTAAATAGAATCAGTGACAGAATATTTTGCTAGAGAGAAAGGAAAACTCTTGGAAAGGGAAGTGGGTTCTGTACGTAGTGATTGCTGAGCCTCTTTGAAACAGGAAACATTACTGACAGGTCTTTTGGTCTAATGCAGGATGGTGAGCGTCTATATGAATCTTTGATGGGGACAGACTTAAAATTTTAGCTTCACTGCACTAACAATGGGCAGAAAGAAGACCTTTCTTTTCTGAACAGCACAGACTGGGAGTTGGCAGCATCTAGGTCACTGGTTTGGGCAGGGTAGAAATTACAGCTCTCTGACAGAAGTGATATCCTGATGGAAGGGCAGCTCTCATCAACTGCTACCTGCTGACACAGCACAAGGGGCTCTCAGTTTGTAATATCTTGCTTTGTGTCTTGGGTTAAACCACATTGCCTCTCTGGCAGCCAAGGTCCTTTTCTGCTGGCAGTCTTTTCTCACGGGAACAGGAGCTCCTCGTGGGCTCTTGGGGCAGACAGGAGCCAGGGAGCAGCTCCTGCACTTGTGGGTTGTCCTGGGTGTTGCTGTGGGAGGTGAAGTGGCACTACTTCCTTGAGGACAGTGTGACTTTTGTTGTGTGGGAAGAGATTATGGAAAGGAATACTACATATCATGGGAGACCTCTTCTTTGCTAAAGAGAGACACACCTTAGAAAATCCGATCTATGCAAAAATTTTCACACTTGCTCTCCATCCTTGTCTTTCCTCCTTTTGTCCCTGATCTTTGATATTGTATGTCGTAGTCTTTCAAAAGAGATATGTGGAAGATGTTTGCTGGGGCTGCATCACCTTCCTCAGAGTTAATGTGTCTCTGTACAGGTTGAAGGGTATGGAAAGCATCTGTTTTGGGGGCTGGGGCTATACCGAGCAGAAATGATGCAGCCAAAACTGCCTGGAAAGATCAGGTTACCAGCTCATTAGAGAGAATGCTTCCTGGTAACTGTAAAATGAGCTTCCATATTCCCTCATTTCTAGCATCTAATTTGCTAGGTGGTTTCATTTATTAGCATACATTCAAGTGTGTGGGCACTTGTATGGCTCTTTCTTCAAGAAACAAAAACATTAACCCTCTAGTACACCACCTGTTTGCACTTCATTGTCAACCATGAGGGGTTATTTTATTGACTTCATTGTTTCACTTTTCATTAACTTTTTTCTTTATTAGCATGCAGGCTGCAATCTGATTTCTTTTTGCTACAAATGGACTTTGTTTGTCATTAATACCATACTTCTGGCTGTTTTTCTTTATTTAAAAGAAATAAAGCTTTTCTTTTATATCTAGTCTTTATATCTACCCTTGCTCTGTGTCTCTGACCCAGTGGCTTTCCAAAAGTACTTTATTTAGCTTTTCAATATGTAATTAATGCCAAACAAGTTAATTGCTTTACAAGTGTCCAAAATTCCCTCGTTTCATTTCTATTCATTTATCAACCTTCATTATACAGCCACTGTTCCACATAAACACAAATGATTGTTAATGAATGCCTAATGTCGTATTCATTAGAAAATCAGGTTAACGGCTAGTAATGAATATCTGAGCTACTTGTTACTTTCAAGTGTGTTTTTTGTTGGGTTTGTTTTGTGTTTTTTTCCTTGTTGATTACAATACTTCTTGAATCTACAAAGAAATCATACCTGTGTGTTAGGCCAACTGAACGGAGATGAGGTCAAATCTTTGCAAAATCCCAGGACCATTCCCATATTGCAGGTGCTTTCCCTTTAGGTGGAATGCTAAAAATCTTTGACAAAGACAGACAACCTGTAACTGCCACTTTATCCTCAGGGGATATCTACTTAAGGGGATTACTCATGTTCTTAAAACCATTTAAGGCTAGTCAAGGTGACAAAGATCATTCCTAGATACCTTTCTACAGTCATAAGAGATTTGATTATGCAGGATTAGTATCTGTATCTGGCACGTAGTGAGACATACAGTAATTCTAATGAATAGCATATTTCTCACTGTGGGAGTATGTGGTGCAATCTTTAATGCTACCACATAGTTTTGCAAACCATTAAGTTTCAAGACAGATGAGCGCTCACATTAAAAGCAGTGGTAAGTTCTACAATAGCTAAACTTTGACAGGAGAGTGCTATTTCACATGCTTCTATATATTGATATGCTGTTACGGATCAATGGGAATGAGCAGGTCTTATATAATTTAAACCACAGCTCCCCAACTGTGGTATATTTTCTCATCCCATGAGAATCATCTGCCCCTATGATCTTTTAAAGCAGCACCGGAAGAACACATCTGTACAGTTCTAACCCCTGCTCTGATAACTCATGCTTTATGGAAATTTTCTAGGAAGTGATCCATTTTAGGGTGTTTTGGGCATGGAAATACAGTTCTGCACTGAATGTTGGACAGGACCTGAGACCTTCAGAAAACACGCTTTGGGAAGGTTCTTCTTTGAATCAAAGGTAAAACTGAGTCCTGAATTTCTCTGTAGTTCAAATTTCAGTTGGACTTACCCTCGAGCAGATATGAGATTCTGCCTTAAATGAATTGTTTTCTAGCTAATAACATTCTTTTCTCTCTGTTAGAGGGAGAACATTTTAACTTCTGGTCTCTACAATGTACACTATGTTAATTCATTAATATTGTTGTTATTTCGCACCCCAGTTGCGGCCGCATTTCAATGGATGAAGCAATTCCTAGATACTGTCTGGGGTGAAATGTTTTTAAAGGGTGTATATTGATTTACAAGGGTTCAATAATCCTGATTATGAAGATTATCCAAATGCAAACATGTGTATGTGTATGTAGTGTCTTTTTGCAGACATTTAGAGATAAGTAGTACTGAATAATACCCCTTGTCTTGCTTTCTAAGGCTCTGCCTGCCAAAAAGATTTGGCTATTTGAAGTTATATGTCCATAGAAACTAGGCTATATTTCATATTTTGTTTTATAAAGCTTTGGCTCATCTTTGTTTGCTATCGCTTCTGCCATGGTAACATGAAGGCCTGAGATCCTAGGAGCATTTGAGGTGGAGCTATAGCTCTTCTGAGGGCTTGGAAAACAAAATATCTCACTGTTTGCGTTAATATCTATCAACAACCTTCCTGTTTTGCCTTATTAGACCTTTAAGGGACTTCACAAATATTGAACAATAATGGTGATGAACATGGTCCTGCTGGACACCTCAAGCACAATGGCTCTTTACGGTTATAAAGAAATTACTCCTTATTGGTAACTAAACCTTGAAAGAGCATGTTTGCTCTAATTATAAATGGTATGAAAAAGAGTCCCCAGAGTGACTGTGCAGACTGCTGTTTGTCAGATCTTGCAGATAATAATAATAAAAAAGAAATACAATGCAGTTAAAATGTAATTGATATTTATAATGTTTCTGTCAAACAAATTATAATGTGAAATAAGATGAGAAAATCTATGCAATGAAAGCTAGTAAATTGTATTTACTACTTAATGAAAGTATTTAAGAGGCCGTGCTGCATCAGAGAACATTATCTGCTGCCAGTTAGTGTTGGTAGTTTGGTAGTAACCACAGTCAGGATTAGAGTCCTATAGCAGCCCAACAGCTTAGTATGTTTTATGTATATTGTTTGATCTCTAGCAGGAGTAATTAACAGTGCTTATGGTTAGAATGATTCCCAAGGGTATATCTCACATGTTGAAAGTTGAATATGTGCTGTGGGATTTTTCTGAATCATTTCTACTGACATCCCAGATTTCACCATTCTCCTCTCTGTCTGCTCAGCACTTTGCATGACTGAACTTTAATGAAGGTGCCAAAATGTAAGCACGTGCTGGGGTTGCTCATTTGGCAAAGAGAAGAGGCTCCTAGACACAATATGGGAGAACGTAGTGGTACCTCCAGACAAGTCTCTTGTGGGTGACTTTAGAACACATATATGATGTGTTCCTGGGCTTGGACTGGAAAGTGAAAGGTGAGCAATTAATATTGACATAAGGCTTTAATCTACTGTGAGAATAACAGCAACTTAAATCCCAGATATCTGGTTTTACTTATTTGCGATTATTTTGAGCAGGTCAAGAATGTCAGGCAATATATCACGGAGAAATCTCATGTTCTGTCTTTCCATTGTACTTGAGGAGTGGAAATTGCAGTTCAGGCAGTCTGGTTTTAAATGATATCTAGCCCTAGATGATTTAACTTCTAGTAAATTATCATTTGAGTATTTTATTTCAGAAACTGTTTAGTAGCGTGACATGAACAGAACTGAGAAACCAATTAAGGAAATCTGATAATGACAGTGCATCCTACCATTGTGCAAACCTGCACGAGGCAAAACTAAAACATGAGCTAAAATTTCTAGTTTGCCACTCGAGAGTCTCCTTAGATCTGTTATACCTTTGAAATATCTTTTTGGAATCTCTTCTAGAAATGATGTGTTCAGCCTGCAAAAACAATAAAAATAAACTACAGTACTTTTAAAATATATTACAGGTTGTCCCTGGAGGTATTTAAAAGCCCGTGTAGATGTGGTGCTGAGGGACATGGTTTAGTGGTGACCTGGCAGTGCTGTGTCAACAGGTGGACTTGGTGATTTTAAAGGTTCCTTCAACCAAAACAATTCTATGCTACTATTACACAGCCCATGTGAGTGGGGTATCATGAGTTGGAGACGTACTGCAGTGCTGTAGGTAGTCTCACAACTATGGTGTTGGATTCAGTGTGGCTTTCTGTGTTCTGCTCTGCTGGCACCAGTCCGCCACTCACACAGGGTTATTTGTCTATTCAGTGCTTTTCACTGACAACCATCCTTCACATGAACAAGGATGGCTTGTGGTTTTGACTCTCTCATTCTGCTACAAGGAGGATAAAGACCCCAGCAGCAAAAAGTGCAACCTGTAGATGATAGACATCCAACATGCTTTGTAACTCAGTATCATAGCTGACAGCTGGGGAAGGGTTAGTGGTGGCAGCAATATATACCAGGGCACCTACAAGTCCTGGACTGAGCGACAGAGCTTGGCACATAGCACAGGGAAGTCATGGAATAGCACAGCTCATCTCTACTAGATGGCCAGACCTACAAGCTGACAGCAAGCAAACATCAAACAGGAAACACCATCCCAGGCCTCCCTTTTCCAAACACAAAATTAACCCATTTTTTTCACTCTTTTTAGTAAGGGTTATTGCCACATCAGTAGTATGCAGCATATCCAAAATTCCTATCATAACTATGGGAAATGGTTTTGCTTAT
>WEIS01037802.1:0-10173 GCA_013389965.1 Todus mexicanus | reverse complement strand
TATTATTATTATTATTATTCTGCCAGCATGTTGTGGGAAATTGGTCACTACCACGGATCCTGCCCAGCTCTGCCCTGCAAGTGTCCTTTCATTCACTGAGCTTGCTACCGTGAATATGCCTGAGGAGAAATGTTTCCTTCTCTTAATTTGAAGTGTCATTTACCTCGGAACAGCAGCAGCAGGAAGGACAGTGGCCCTTTTCTTATCCAACCTGAGAGGAGAAGTCAGGGGCTTTGCCAGCACCATATTAAGAGCTGAACACCCTTAATCTCACACAAGCTGGTCTATAATTTTCACAGACCATTTTCTTTCCCTTGGCTCTTGGAAGGCTTCGCTTCCCTTGCCAGGTTTGGGCCTCCTGATTAATTAAAGACATGAAATGTTTGCTGTTTGAAATTGGAAATAATGACTTAGACACTTTCCTGGGTGGGGATGCTGTCTGAAACTGGAAATAACAAGTGAGACACTTCCCTGGGCGGGGATATTGGAGGTGTTTTCAGGGTCCTTGGCTTTCAGAAGAAATATCGTGAATGAAGAAATCCCCCTCCTGGCAGGACAAGGAGGAGAACCAAAAATGAAGTAGAACTGGTAGGTTGAGATAAGAATGGTTTAATAACTGAAATCAAATAATTACAATAATAAAATACAATAATGATAAAATCATAATGATAAGGAACATAACAAAACAAAACAAAAAAAAAAGGAGAGAGAAATAAACCCCAAGAAAGGACAAGGGATGCACACTGCAATTGCTCACCCCCTGCTGACCGATGCCCCAGCAGCAACCCACGCCCCTGGCCAACCTCCCCAGTTTATATACTGGGCATGGCGTCCTGTGCTAGGGACTCTCCATCCCTTTGGCTAATTCGAGCCAGGTGTCCTGGCTGTGTCCCCTCCCGGCTTCTCGTGCACCTGGACACCAGCAAAGTTAGGATGCTGGAACCACTGAAATGCATCGTTCCCTCCACTGAAGCCCCTCTTGGTTCTGTCGCACGGATTGATTCCCTTGACGAGCGCGGAGCTGATGTCTGGCTCGGAAGACACTGGCTCCGTGGGCTTCCAGTTCATTGGGCTGTGAAACGTGGAATGACGCTTTCGGTGATCTCACACCAGGCTCGAAACAAGGGGAACTAGAAGCTTGGCATGGAAACTCAGCAAGAATCTGAGATTTGTTGCTTAACGGAGAAACACCGGGCTACTTCTTTTCGTCGAGAGATGGTGTTCAACCACAGTCAGGCGCTGCTGGCTAATTGCTATTCTTCTCCCCAGGAAAAACAGGAGCCTGCAGGGCTCGGTGTGAATATGCTGCTCTGGAGAAATCGCTGGCCACAGGTCAGCCTTCTGGTTGGCCCTGTCCTAGCCTCTGCTGCATTCACCATCTCTCGGAAAAGCCTCTGTGTCGCACATATTCTGATTAAAACTCAAACGCTGGCGGTCTACGCAACGTCGCATTAAAACTTTGTGCAAAAAAAATGAATTTAGTTCAGTTTTTTATTCAGAAAGACTCAGTATGAACAGGCGAGACAGTACGAGAGAGTGGATTAACAGGTGGGCAGACAGGTTTGCTCCACCTGGGAAGTTCTCTGCATAGATCTCTACCAGCAAGCCGAAGAGGAACCTGCCCGGAGTCCATCTTGCCTGTCTCGGCCCATCTCGGTCTCCCTTGCAGAAGGCAACGCTCAGGTCTGCAGCAGGTTCTGTACCTGCATCATGATCATACTGGAAACAAGTCCCTCGGGTCAGCAGTCCCAGGATTTGTCCATCAGGCAGAGGGATGCTGTGGAGTTCTCCACCTCGCTGCTCAGAGAGGACGCAGGGTAAGGAAGCCTTTCGGGGAACTCAGGAGCACAAGTACCGATTTCATCCCAGCTGGAAAGAGGNTTATTTATTATTACTTTTTTTGTATTTGTGGTGGCCTTTCAGCTGCTCAGCATCAACCACGAGCTGAAACTGAATCCGTGTGCTCCTTTCTGACTCAGACACGCCTCCTGCCTCGGCGGCTTCTTTGGTAGTAAAGCGTCTACTTTGATTTCAAGGGGTAGGAACGTTCCTGTCGGAAATGAACAGTAAAGCACCAACGCAGAAAGGAATCAGAGTTTCACCGGGGCAAGTCCCTTATCAAACCCCCCTTTGCTGTTCCCTCACAGGCTGCAGGCCAGCTGGGAACTGTCTGACAGATTCTCCAGGTTGTCCACCATAGCGATGATGGTTTCTACTTTTTCTTCTGGAAGCACGTGAGAGGCGTTGGATCGGAACTTCTTCAGGAGCGACTCTTTGCTCAGAGGCTTCCTCCAGTGCCCGTAGAAAGTGTCGCATTTGCCCGTGAGGACATCCCCGCTGTGCAGGAGCAGCGCCACCTCTCCGTACATCTTGTCAAAGTTGGCCACGTTATCTTCAGGGTGCTCCACCACCACTTTGTCCAGCAGCTCCCTCAGCTCCTGCCGGTGGATGCTGCTCTCTGCGAAGGAGCCGAGCCCCACTTCGCCATCCAAGAGGGCAGCGCAGGCGTTGAACTGGAAGGAGTGTCTAGCCTGGTGTTCAGAGCTGGGGAAAGGCCGATTGATGTACTTTGACACTGGGATCTTCAGCACAATGGTGCGGATCAAAGATGGAGAGAAGGACCCTGCGTAGTTGATGAAGAGGTTCCGCACAGACAAGGCAGCGTCCACCACCCAGTGCATCCCCAGGTGAGCTGGGAATCGCTTGAAAGCGATATCCTGCTTCTCCAGGAGGAACTCGTGGCCGTCACTCGGCGCGGACAGTGGTTTGGGTTGATAGACACTGTAGAAAACACTGAATCCGGAGCAACCAGGGATCTCATCCAGAATCAAGGGGTTCGCCTCCATCCCTCGGGCCGCCAGCAGCGCTGCTTCAAAGCCCAGGCGAGTGGCATTGCCGATGTGCAATGGCTTGGCTTGGGTGGCAGCGTTGGCCATGGGTGCCCCTGCGAGCGACGCAGCGATGCCCAGAGCGTGCGTGCACTGGGCTGCGCTGAGAGACAGCAGCTTGGCTGTGGCCGCGGCACTGCCCATGGTGCCCACCACCGAGGGAGGGTGGAACCTGAAGGGGAAACGGTAGAGGTGAGCATCCCTGCCAGCTTGGCACAGGGAGCACCCGAGAATCTCACCCGCCAGAGCTGGCTCTGGTGCAGGTGGGATTCACCTAACTCGGAACGTAGCCATCTAAACCCTAAGCATCTACTTGAAACTGCCCTGGAGACAACAAAGCGAGCTCAGCACCTCCAGACAGCAGTTTTTAGCTTCCCGTCAGAGCAAGTGGCACGGCTTGTGTCCAGCCAAACCATCTCCTCCCAGACAAACGAGGTGGCCTCACCCGACACGCCCAGGGGAAGCAGTTCCTGGTTGAGGACATCCCTTGGACCACCCGAGGGCACCGCCTGGTGAACGGTGGTTGGCACAGGCAGATGTTGTGCCAGGGACTATGCCCACATTTAAGCTGTCTACATGGCTGTGGGCCACTGCCTGTCCTGTGTCTGCCCTGGTTAGTTTAGGTGATGACACTGTAGACTCAGTGGTAGTTCTCCTGATGGTTATTTTGGAGGCAAGATCACTGGAGGTCACCAAATGAATACGTGGTACCCCATTAGCTCTGACAGGGCTAGCTCTCAGGAGGGCTTCACCCTCATCCCGAGTTGTTGGAACCCTGAGTAGACTCACCAACCCTCTTCCTACTTGCTGAAGAAAAGGAGGTTTACCTTTTGGGGATGTTGTGAGCCTCAGTGGAGAAGTGCATGAGCCTTCCTTGCACTTCCAGGCCCACATTAAACGCCAGCAGGAAATCCATGCCATTGGGTTTGGTGCCTGGAGGTAGCATCTGGGAAGCTGCCAGAAGAGCTGGTAGAACAGCCCCTGAGGGGTGGGTAGCAGGGTGCCAGGTGTCATCGAAGTCCATGGAGTGAGTCTGCCAGAGAAATGGAGAGACCATAGAACCCTTTAGGCTGGGAAAGACCTTCAAGATCATCGAGTCAGATCGTAACCTATCCCTGCCAAGTCCACTACTAAGCCACGTCCCTCAGCATTATAGAGGTAAGGACATGCTGGTGTGGGCAGCTGGGAAGCTGAAGGAGCTTGGGGTCCTTGCTGATATTGCTGAGGCTACGTCTGCAACAGCACCCACCCAGCCACCTCACGGTCCCCGTGGTGGCTGTTTGGTCCCTCTCGAAGCAGCGTGAAGACTGCGGAGGAGCCCATGAGGTCTTGCCCACCATTACCCCTCCCGGTCACCAGGCTGCTTCCCGCAATGCTAATGAGCATCTCCGGAGCCACCATGAAGCAGAGCTTCTCCTAGAAGGGCCTCCTCTTACCGCAACTCCGTTGGTGAACGCCGCCAGCGTCGGGGAGAGCTTCACGCCTGGCTTGCCGTAGACGGAGCTCACGGCAACTGGAGAGTACAAGTCCTGCCAAAAGGGGAGAAATTCAGGTGAGGACCTGGTGAGAAAAGGCCTTGGCTGTGGTGGTGGCATCAAGGTGGGGACCCCGTGACAACACGGGGCCGTTCCTACCCGGCAGTACCGCAGAGCGATATCGAACACGGGCGTCGTGCTGCCCACCAGGCCAACCCCGATGCTGTCGAGGATCATCCTCTTGCTTCTGTGACGGACGGTCTTGGACAAGTGCTCCGGGCGAACCGCGTGGATGAAGGAGGCAAAGCTGCTGGTCACGGTCTCGTCCGGCGCGCTCCTGGCCACCACTGCAGCACCGAGACAAAGAGGAGGGAGTAAAGACACGCGTGGGCCGTGTGCTGACAGCTCACAGGTCTTCACTCGCTGGCAGACAAGAAGCAAAACATTCAGATTCCCAAAGCAAAACCGATGCCTGAAAAGGTCGAGCTGGGCAGGCCGCACAAACTGCCAGCACTTCTGGAGCTGGAAGTCACCATTCCCAGATCTTTGGAGGTGTTAAAATTCTGTGGAAAACACCCACAAAATCCTCTCTAAAATGGAAATAATCCCTGAATTGTATGCATTTTTTTTTCTGCTGAAATCCAAAATTCTCCACGGTGACAGATTGCTTTGCTGTGATTAATTTATAGATTTCTAATTATTATACCCATTCTTAACTTATAAAACAGCTTTTGAGATTGCGTGTGAGAGTAGGAAAACTATACAATTCAACATAGCTAATATTTCCATGACTGTGGGTCCATGTTTGTACGTATAGGGGGGTACACACACTCACATGCACACCAATAAAAGGCGACATTAACATCCGAATGAAACTTAAACACATGAAAAATCCAAGGCGAGTGAGGCAAGAGAGCAAAACCACTTTGCTTCAGCATCTTACAGGAAACCTCGTCAAAATCAGCAGGTACAGATGACACCCTGTTTTGTTTTTGAAAAACAGAAAACATCCCAATTAAAAGAAAATGACTGTTCCCTAATTTCACTAGCCCGTATTCATCCTTAAATGTCAGGCCTCCTGACTCACAGTTTGCTTGCCAACTTCTTTGGACTCACCTAGAGCCTCGGAGCCTAAAAACCGCTTGTAAACACAGCTGAGAATGTCATCAGTGCCGTGACTCACTGAGATAAAATCCACCCCTCGCAGCGGCTCCGTGAAACATTTCGCTATAGGAATCTGGAACACTCAGCACTTGGGAAACCGGCTGCTGACAAAAACCCGCGTCCTCTCGGAGAGCATCTTCAGCATCCCACCAACGAAGGTGCCCACGCCCTCCAGGAGGAGGAAACGGTGAAATCAAACGAGACTGGAGAGGCTGGAGGAAAATCTGCTCGTACCAGTCCGATTGCTTCCTTCCCGACACCAGACTATTGGCACCTCAATAGGCTGCGATATTTTTTAACCCTTCGGTTAAAAGCATTTCGTGCCTCCGGTGCTTTTGTCCTGCTAAGGCAGCTGTGCTGCAGGACTTGATAAAATAAAAAAAGGACTCTCTCCAAGACCAAGCAGATCTACATGGATTATTCTTCTTATTCCTCCCTTATTCTTATTCCTCCCTTATTCTTATTCCTCCCTTGTCCTTATTCCTCCCTTGTTCTTACATTTCCCCTGTTTTCAAGCGTCCATTACGCCACCTTCACTGCATGTGGCGTATTTAGTAGTGCATTTTAAATACATTAATAGACAAACTTATAACAGAGCAAGTGGCTGCGCAGCAAAGTTCTGAGGAGTTTGTGTGAAGCAGTGAAGCTGTGGACGTGCGGTAACGGAGGGGACAACACAGGGGGAACGAGCCGTGAGTCACTCGGAGCAATGCTGAGAGCAAGGTCGGATGTATCACAGGATCATGGAATTACGGGACGTCTGGGGTTGGAAGGGACCTTTAAATAGGTAGTGACCAACGGGGGAGTTCAGGATCTGAGCAACCCGATGACAGCTACAGTTTAAATATCTCACATTTACGGTCAATTTGGAAAGTCTGGTTTAAATCGGGTGAAGTTCCTGGTTCAATGCAG
The DNA here is from genome assembly GCA_013389965.1 of Todus mexicanus. Taxonomy (NCBI): domain Eukaryota; kingdom Metazoa; phylum Chordata; class Aves; order Coraciiformes; family Todidae; genus Todus; species Todus mexicanus. The sequence continues at coordinate 3,734 of WEIS01037802.1, read as the reverse complement.
GACTAGTAATCAGCAGCTTTATCACTTGTTACCATTCCCCTCGTTCTTTAGCAGCCCAGGGCAACAATCACCACAAGACCCCTCCCCAAGCACACGTGGTCTTCCGAGAATTTGCGCAGTTTATCTCAGCTCGCTTAGCCCAGCACTTTTTTTTTTAAAAAAGTAATAAGGTGCTTATTTTGGGCTGCTCTTTATGGAAGGGCAGGGGTTGCCGTTCTGCAGACAGATACAAACCGTGAGCAGCAGTTTTGTGAACTTGCCGGGAGGTTGCCAAGAACTTCTGGGATTTCTAGAGTAGAGACAGAGAAAGAGCGTTTGTCACCGGAGCCGCCTGAACTTTTCCGGAGCCGTTTTACTGGTTGCGCCTCTAACGCGGCGTTGCGAGACACCCGCAGATCAAACGAGCGGATAAAGCTAACTGCATATTTAAAGGAGAAAAAGAAATGAAAGTATTTTCCAAAGCTGCGTCCAGCAGAGGTGCCAAGAACAGCCAGGGAAACGAAGCAGTACAGTAGAAGGGACAGCGCAGCCTCCTCGGTGTTACCGCGGAATCCTCTCACGGCTGCGAGCAGAACCAGCTCAGAGTGGACACGAGAAGGAAAAAACCACCCAGCACATCCGAAAGACAACCCCTCCCCACCATAGCACCGTGCAAAACACATTTGTGAGGCATAAAAGGAGCGGGCGTGGAAGGAACAGGTTAGCAACTACCAACAAAGCGCCTGTGGAAACCACCTGGTTTCGTTAGTATCCGGGCAGGTTCCCATCCCATGTCATGACAGTTTTGACCAGTTGAAGAAGCGCCCGGAAAATGCCGTTTCCTCCTTAAAGTGCAAAAGGGAAAGCTCCGAGATGGGTAGGTTTGGAACACGCAGTTGTAGTTACCTGGAAGGTTAAGTAGACCATGCTGGTGGCTGCTACCAGTGCTTAGTGCCCGGCTCTGCAGTGCCCTGTGCGAGGGATGGGAGAGGTGGTGTCTGGAAGGTGCTTTGGTGCCCGGGTTTATATATGCTTCTGAAAGGCAATTTGCTTTTTGTTTTTTTGCAGCTGAATCTCAAATGTGATGACATCAGCCCCTGGGGACGGAGAGGGTGGGGGCAATAGATGAGGAGGGGTGTTTTTTCTCTGCCGAACAGAAGGGAAACCCCTCCTGGTTTCAGGGAATATAAAAGGATTCAGGACAATAACTGACAAAAGTTCAAGGAAATTCCTCTCTCAAAAATGCCACAGGTGCCAATGGGTGAAGCAACTGGCCCCAGGCTCCTCCTACAGAGGAGGACTATAAAACTGGTACTTACCAGGAAATGAGAGGGACAAGAGCATCCTCCCATTGAGCCGAAGTGTCACCAAACCAGGTAATCCAAGCTGCAGAGGGAGGAGCGTGGCATCGGTGGTTTGGTCTTGGGTGCTTTTCTTGAATCCCTTCAGTGTCTGGGCACTTGGCTGACTCCTTTCCCAGCTCTCCTCCTTCTAACCGCTCTGCTCCACGGTGCTGCCTGCCATGTGCTGCCGGGTCATGGAAATGTTAGTGCAGATGTGAACTCTGCAGCTTCCAGGAGGCATCGGGACCCTTCATCTCCAAAGGAATGTTTGGATTTGGGGCAATGCCACAGCTCTTTGCTGTCCAAGAGTGAAACTTCGGGGGTGTTTAACACGCTGTGTGTTGTTTCGTGCAGGGTAACAGCCTGGTGGGACACACCTCGCGTTTAAAACCAGCCTGACTTTTCTCCTGAACACGAGGCAGAGCCTTGGCCAGTGTGAAGGTAGAAACGCATCGCAGGGAACTCTGTGCTGCGTCTCCCCAGAGGAGAGGCAGGGTTGTGATATTAATTCCAGCTGCGTAGCGCTGCCGTGCGCCGTTAATCGCGCTGCCTGCTTATCCAGAAAGAACTGCATTTCGCTCTCTTAACGTGTTGATCTTGAGAGACGCGGTGTTTGCTCGGAGCTGTATAAACATTTGTTATCTTCAATAAGGTGGGGCGGAAAACTAATTGCAAAATGCCACCGGGGAATAAGCTCCTGAAAAGTGAATGGTTTGGGTTCTATATGTGTGTCCCATGGCACGTGGAGCCTTGCTCCAGCCTCCCGTGGAGGCAATGTCCACGCACCTGCACATCCCCACTACCATTAGGCAGGGGGAAGAAGGGCAGGCAGCAGATGTCCGTGCAAAGCAGGAGCCCGCAGTGATGGAAGGGGAATGACCTTCCCTGGAGGGGGCGAAGGGAAGTTAGAAGTTATTGTCAGCAAGGGGGCGAGCAAAGGGAAAGGTGTTCAGAGGCTGCAGCCCGACTGGCACGCTGGCCACGTGGGCATGGCTCAGAGGTCACGCCGAGGGGAGAAGAGCCAGGATGGAGAGAGGACCTCGCAAACCATCTCTGCAACCCTCAGGCTGAAGAATGTCAGGGGTGGGCAGGAAGACGAAAGAAGGTGGAGGAGTTTGGGTGAGCGAGGGGATGGCTTTGGTTTTGCCCTTGCCACGCGGGGGATTTGTGCAAGGGGAGGATCATCCCGGGTTGCCCCATCCCTTCATCAGCTCCCCAAGAGGCCCGGCAGCATCCCAGGTGCCTCCTCACCTGGAGGTCTCCATCACAAGGTCTCCATCCTGAGGGTTTCCTGGGCAGTGGCTGTGCTGGCTGGCACCCCGAGTGTACAGAGAGCTGCTAACCCCACGGTTAGGGTAGAAAGGGACCTGCCGTTGGCTCTTCTGCCCATAGAGCTGCTTTGCATCGGCCCCAGCAGAGGACGCCCAGCTTGCACGACTTCTGCACAAAGAAAAGACCTGGTGGGAGATCCCTCCTTGTTGTGTAGCAGGGAGCGGAGACATCACATCATCAGTTTTCTGTAATGCATGTGGAGAAACAGGTCCTTGCAAAGCGCCAGAGGCAGCAGCCGTAGGAATAGACAGGGACAGAGGCGATGAGCCGTTTTATCCCAGGGGGCAAAAAAAGCTTGGGCACCCTTGGACCAGAAACACCTCTGAGGTGTTTCTCTGGGTCTTGGTGCAGCCCAAACCATCCCTAGTGCTGCCACCCCTGAGAGAACAACGGGAGAGGATTGATTATTTGATGCATCCTTACGCTGAGGGAAATAGAGGGGGGGGAGGGGGCAATGCACAAACACTGAGATGGTCTTAAGGCAGGGAGCGGGGGGATGCTGCGGGTGGGAGCAGAGCCGGTCTGCAGCTGTTTCCAACCCCAAAACCTTCTCCTCCCAAGGGAAGCTCCTTCAGCCTCCTCCTTTTCCATACCTTGGTCTAAATCCTCTCGTATCCCTTCCCTTTACACCTCTGCAGCCTGGGACAGCATATTCTGGTATTTCTTTTGCCCCTTCTCAGATGTCCCGTGAAGGACTGAACTGCAAGCAGAGAGAACCAGCCCTGTCGGTTGTGTCTCCCCATCCTTCACACAGCCAAGCTGGACATCAGTGGCTCCAAAGCCGCTAGCCCGGCTAGTTGTGCGGGAGAGCGCCCTGGTGAATTGAAAACCACTTCTGCGTGTGGAAAACCACACCTGGCCAGCCCACCTGCCTCCAGAAACCCCACCTCAGCCTCCTCCAGAGACCGCCTCAAAACAGGGGCTCGTTGCCGCATGCCTAGAAAGCCGCTGCCTGAGCTGTTTCAGAGCGGAACATCTGGAGGAACTTAAGATTGTGGCCCACCTCCAAGTGTAACCATTTAAACCAAACCACTTATTTATAGCTGAACATCCTCTGAAAGAAAAAAAAACCCAACAAAA
>WEIS01037790.1:1255-13610 GCA_013389965.1 Todus mexicanus | reverse complement strand
AAGGACTTATTTTTAGCCTCAGAGATAGATCATGGTGGCTCTCATGAGCTGGTCAAGGACTGCAAAGAACATTCCACAGAATCCATCTGACCTAGCCATTTGCAATACCTGAGAGGACACTATGCATACCTATGTGGCCTCAAAGCATGGCACCTGGCCACAGCTAGAGACCTGTCTACTTGTGTGATGCTGCCTCCTTCTCTGTTTTACCAGCTGTTNACTTGTGTGATGCTGCCTCCTTCTCTGTTTTACCAGCTGTTAAACTATGCCAAAGGACAGCTTCAAATTCTTAAAATACTTTCTACCTCTCCTGCTTTTCCATTCATACAAATGCCTCTAGGATGGAATATGGACATGGAGCAGATAGGATGTGACAGTGAGAGAGAGCACCATGCTACAATCAGTCTCTGTGTGACAACAACATGAATTAAAGAACATTAAAGAACATTAAAGGTTGCATGATTGCATCCAGATATCAATGCCGATGGAGAAACTCCTGTCTGCCTGCTGTAGCTCCCCGATGAGTCATGCTGACAGGCATGCTAGTTTATCAGGAGGGGGGAAACTTCACCCCACTTCTGTTCTTCTGGAATGCCTCTCTGAACGTGGCTTTAGTCTTGCCTGAGTAGCCCTCAGCTACCAAATCCCAAAGGACAACGAAAGGCTGGATTTGTGTATGGCAAAATACAGGACAAGCAGTTCCTGAACCCCTTGTATTCACATCCAAACTTCACTCATTTCAGCTCTGAATATTCATAGCTTTAGCTGTGACATATATATAGCAAACATGATGGGTTTCCATCTACAGCTGTACTGAAAGATCCAAGACATCCCAAAAATTCCATGGGAAAAATACACCAAAGCAGAGTGCTCTTGTGATTCATTTTTTTGCTATCAGAAAGACCTACATTTGGAAAAGGTTGGAAAGACTTGAAATATCCCGAGTGCATGCATAGTGTCATGGCCACACTTGTCACTCTGGATACAGAGCAATCTCGCCTATAGCATACTTTGTGTGTGATGATAAACCACAGGAACGATCTGCAGAGAAAAACTATTGGCAGCTGATATGGGCAGGAGGAAATTACATGATGCAGCAGTGCTGTAGGTGCAGCCAAGCCACTTGGACTGGAAATGAACCAAAGTCTCACTCCAAACCGGGAAGAATTAGCTATTGTCTTAGCAAATGTCCCTAGCAGTTATTAAGGCACGCCCATACAAAGTGCCCCAGCTACCCTGCCAGGTCCTTATGCTGTCCAACTTTTTTTGCATACTGAACACAGAAAAAAAGAGGATGACTGGCCTTTTGGATTAACAGATGAAATGCTGCTATGTAATTAAAGGAGGTGATGCTTTGATATAGATTGATGCCTGCTTGTGCTTAAATGCTTCTAAAGGTAAAAAAGGATGAATCACCGTCATTCATACGCTGCCTGGACTACCAACAAATGAAGAAGTCTGAAACTGTAAGCAGCCACATTTTGCTAGTGACACAACACAGAATGCCAGAAAAAAAGAAGGAATGTTAAGATGATTACAAAATTTTAAATCAAGCCCTATTGATATGTAGCAAGATTGCTGTAATTTTTCATTCTCCTAACTTAGAGAAGATCTATTTTCATGTAGCTATAAAACCGAAGCCAGAAATTTGGAGGAGTTTATTTGGTTTATCCACTCTTCTAGGGCTACTATGCTGTACTCTTTACACAGAAATACATAAATCTAGGTATCTTGCTGAAGTTGTTTCTGTACATTATCCTCCCCCCTATCCCATCCAGCAGCCACGAGAGACATACAAAAATGGTAATATTATGTGTGTGAGAAGGGGGGGATTGACAATGTTCCTCCTCTCTCCCATTCAGTTATCCTTGACTTTCTGAAGCTATTAGTCCCTAGAAACGACTACATGTACATCACAGATGGAAAGTTTTCATTTGACCAGAGTAGGAGAGAAGATTAATCCTAGGCTTAACAAGAAAGTTAATCATAGCCCTAGCTACAGAAAGACCATCAGCTCTTTTTTTGTTTGTTTTGAAATAGCAAAGCCTGCTTTCTACAACAACAGTCTCTGCAGCTCACAGATTTCAAAACCATAGTGGCAGGGGAAAGAATCAGTTGCATGAAAGTGGTGTTAAAACGTATTTTTTTGATGGTGCTGGCACTTCTGAAATGCTACTTATTTAAGTGCTCGGACACTTTTTCTGTACCAGGGCTGGGTAAAGGTACATTGAAAGACTTCGCTGTCACAATGTAAAACACTGAAAAGGAACCTGAGGTGTGCGGAGGTGGAAAGGAAAACCACAGACAATTAGGGCTTTTGGGGAGAAGAGCCCTAGAGGTTTTTCATCAGAAGGCAAAATATAAAAGCATTACAATAAATTATTGCACTGGGACTTGATGAGCTGTCCCTGATAGGACAAAGTACAAAGAAAATCACCTTCTCTAAACCATCCTTAAAGATAACGGTTTTTCACTATAGAAGAAAAGGCACTTAAAGTAAAAATGTGATGCAGCAATCCCAGACCATCACATACAGACTTCTTGCAATGTTGCAGGGTTACCAAAACCTAACCACCATCTTAGAGCATCTTTCTGAGCTCTCTCTTTCTTATGTACGGGAAGCCCTTGACCCCAGAAATACCAAGAACAACCACAAATTTAGCTAATCTGCACAGGACTTCCAAAGGAGAAGCCAGGGCCAAGGTTGAGGGTCACAGGAGACTTTGTTTCATATAAGGAGGTGTTGGGACACTTCTGCATCTTGGTGGATGGGGATGCTGCTCTTACCTGTTAACTGCCATAAAGGGACACTTCCTGCCTGTGAAAAATCTGTTCGTAGCTGATGAGCATACACAAAGTCCCAGGCTAGGATACGTTCTGAAATTTGTGATTCCAAAATCTCAATATCTTTCCACTCCAGACTGTCTGTTTGCACCCAAAGCCCTTCCTTCAGCCAGGGCCTGTATTCCCTGGTACAAGCCTGCTGCTAACGCTTGCATCATGCTTCCAGAGGTTGGCACCTCAGGTAGCCTCTGTAACTTTCCAGCGACCAACACCCTAACACTCCCTTCTCTGTAGCTTTCAGGCTAATGGTGATGCACCACAGCACCACAGCCAGTTTCTGACCACACTGGGCTGCTGCTCCATTGTCAGTGCAGGGTTTTCAGAGCCGCTCCACCATACACCTGTAGGTTTAGATACACTGTTTAACCAAAAGAGTTGAGTTTTCCAGACAGCAGTGGAAGGATTACTGTCTCTCAACTCCACAGAGATTGTGAGAAACCATAAGAGCCCTTTCCCTCTAATGGATCTACACAGGGAGCTCCCAGATCCAGTGATAGGCTCAAGGATGCTGGGGATTGACATGTCAGGAGCATGCAGGATACACAGGCAGCCTGGGATGAACACCACAAACTGTGCAAGCCCTGAACAAAGCTCTAGGCACTCCCTAAGAGCAGTTGAAGAGAGACTAGCAAATGGTGCTACCAAATGGATCCTTTTCATGCACCCTTACATGCTACACTGTTTTTGTCATTTTGAATGCAATTTATGCAACAGTCATGATGCAACTAATGAATCAAACACATCCCAGTTCAGATGAAATGCAAATTCAGGTTGTTAATCACAACCCACCAGGAGCCATCCTCATATGCCAGGTAAGAAGAGTAATAAAGACAATTAGCCAAACAATGAGCAAAACCATGCACATACACCCATGCACACACACACGGGGATGCTTGCTCTTGGTCACAAAAAGCTAAACAACAGAAAGTCATCCAATGCCGGAAATATTGTATGCTCATTAAAATACTGGCCAGACTGTTTTATGATTACTATCCCAGGATTTTAAATGATGGCTGGGTTTGAGATGGGGCTTTCAGATCAAAAACTGATGATGAATAGAGGCGGGAAGTGGATATGAAGAGTGAAAGGGATATAGACATACAGGAGAGACTTTTCTTCTAGAGCAGCCAGAATTAGTTTGACAAGTAGCCACTGTTTCTAAGCCAACATTTATTCTTTCTGTCTGCTGGGGCATTATCTTAGATGACCAAAAATTAAGGAAATGAATGGGAGAAGCATAGCAGCATAAGCTATTTAACATTATTCACAGCATCTCATAGCAAATCAAAGGGGAAAAGGCCTGTGATGCATCCTCTCAATGCAACTGGAAGGATCACTGATCATGCCAGCTCTTATCCTTGACTGTTGGGTTGGGAATTTTTTGCTAGTGTTAATTTTTAATTGCCTCTTAATTTGCAAGTGCATCAGCTAGTCTACACGTTTCAGCTAAACGTAAAATAGATCATTCATAAAATGGAAGGAAAAAAAAAAGGAGGTGAACAATTAGGGCAGTGTGGTCTTCACAATCCCAGATAGTTATTCTTCCAGAAGATAAGCAACACCTTGCAAACTCTTCTCAACATAGCATACAGTGCTGACTCACTCCAGGAGACAGATCGTCTTTATTTCCCCTTAATGGTGAATTGGGCAGCTGTGCCAAAAGTGAAGTAAGAGCTTCTCCCTTCTCAGGAATTCTACATCTTGCAGGTATACACTTTCTCTTTGAAATGTCCCCTTCTTCTCTCTCCCTCTGCCTCTTTTTGGGATAACAAGGTTACCACGGTGAGCATAATATCCACCTTTTCCTAGCAGGAGTTCAATATATCAATTCAATTTGCTGCTGCTACCTCTGTCCTCCCATTAATTTCCTGTTGTTTCCCCATTATGAGGTTTATGATCCACAAAGGCAGAAATATTTTAGACACCTTGATCACAATGGCAACAGGTTAGTATTTCACATAGAGGAAAACTCGGTGCATCTGGAAAAAAATGATGAGTCATTAGGGAGGTGGCAGGAGTTCAGTGGGCCAGTAAATCACTGCCCAGAGCAGATCTTCAGGATCACTGTCAGAGACCAAGCCAGTAATGCAGACTGGACTGGCAGTTTTGTACCATGTGTAGGTTGATCCTACCCAATTCAGACAAGTTTCAAAACTGATTGACAGAAAAGTAGAAAAGAGAGGCAGATATGAGTTAATGCTCACACTGAGGTCTAGGAAGAATCAGCTTGTACATGGATATACAAAATGCAGGATGCTGCATACTACTGTTAGCCATCAACATAGTCTGTCTCTCCCAAATATTAGCAAGGCTGTATTACCTTTCTGTTAAGTGCATCAACAATTTAAATGAAACATTATGCTGAATGTGTGCTTTATGTGGTGTCTTTGCTGCCACGTGACTATTTATATTGATAAAATCACCTGTGTGTGTGACTGCGTGAGCACATCCATTAGCTACTCACATTATTCTTCAGCACAGGAAAATGTGCTCTGCAACAAATTTCCTAATCTTGCTCTCAGACGAACAGAAAATTATTTTTCATTGAAACTTTCCAAATGATGTTCTACCTACAGCATGAGACAGGGAAAATGTCCATTTCAGTAGTCTGTCAAAGTTGTAAAGGGCTGTCAACATGGGCTTATTATGGAAAATTCCATACAACTTCAGCTACTAGCATTGGCAACTACAATTTAAATATCAAATGTTTTAAATAAAGCAATTTATTTGTTATGCAAGATTTCTAGGCAGTTGTTTTTTTCTTTCTGCTCAGCACTGGATGGCCTCCTTCATGCTTAACACAGTGTAAAAGAGTGGCAATGATGTCATTCACTGCTGCAGAAGAAATCAAAAGCTCTGACCTTAGATCTTGGCAGGAAAAAACAGTTTTGCACTTAATCTCTAAACAAGTGTTTGTTTTACTTGAATGCTAGTCAAGGTCTGACAGGAGCTTGGTAAACTCTCTGCAGGTACCCAGCCCCGAGACAGATGAAAAGTCAAGGGAGGTATTGAAAGCACCAGAGTGCTGTCAGCCCCATTAACCAAGTTAGCAAACAAACCTCTCCCTGACACCTTCACTGCCAAGCCAGCACTTGCACCTTTCCCCAGGCACATTTAAAGAAGTGAACAGCTCTGCAGCAGTGGATCCTCAATTTTTGCATTTCTAATACAGAAGTTTCTCAAAGAACCCCTGCACTTGGATCCTCCTGATCAGACCCAGCATCTAACCCTCAGCTCCACTGGTGGTGCCCCAAAACATTCCTTTGGAAAACTGGGGCCAGAAATCCTAGTTTGTAACAGAAAAAGTGGTGACAGAGCTGAAGGTCACAGCTCTAGTACCAGGCTTATCAAAGAAAAATGACAAGGTGGGGTAGTCTGTGTGACTGGCCACCAGATGCCTGAGATCTGAAACGAAAACATCGGCTGGGTTACTTCACACCTGAGACAGCAACAGCACTAAGCTTACATGAAAAAAAGCTTATGTAAAAGCTGTCTCTGGAGGCAATCTGGGAACCACAACATGCAGAAGTAATCTGCGTGCCTGTAGCTAAAGGCAAGTACAAAGCAGCAGGAAACCCTGATTTCTCGTTTAGGGCTACTTTTTTTCTTGTTAAAAGACACAGCTAACAAAACCCCATAGTGCAGTTGATCTTAAATTTGGAGAATGACAGAGCTGAAGAAGAGTGCATCTCACTGTGATCACATTTCAGCTTTTTTATGCCCTAACACCATTAGGTTATGTGACAAAAGCTCATCTGCCCACCCACAAGGGAGCACACAGAAACAACAGCAGATAGGGGCAGACCTGAATCATACTCTGCCTGGCCCTGACTGCATCCATTACAGGAGCCATCAGCCAGCCACACATGGAGGGATCAAACCCACCACTGTGATGCAACTGGAAAGGCTTTCTGGAGCAGTTTTCAATCAGAGAACTGTTGCTGCTTGTGGGTGTCTAGAATTCCTCGAGATGCAAAAGCAGTGCATTTTTGGTATTGTACAAGGCTCATGATGAGATGTTTAGGGGAGGACATTAAACTCCATTTCTAACTATTTTCCTGGGTAAGGTATGTGCATGTATGTACAGATCGGATGTGCATGTATTTACAGATCACATGTGCATGTACATGTGTCAGTGTGCACACCTGTTGGGAATGCATGCCCAGCCCTTCTGCTGGCTGGACCTGGGGCACAGAGCTGCAGCAGTCTCACCTTAGTGGGGCTACCAGATTTGTCTTCTTCCTAGCAAATACAACATATTGTCTTCAGGATTATGAAGTATCCTCAGCATAGGGCAGAACAGTACTAACTAATCACAAAAAATATGCTTCTTTGTTTCACAGACAACAAACCCCCATTTGTTCTACTTCCAGTCCCACAAGGCCATGAGTATTGCAACTGCTCCTCACTATAGGTACAGATAAATGCAATCTACATCTCCTTGAGCTGAGGCGATGAAGGCAAAAGATGAATATGTTCATCCTTCTTCCTTCCTATAAAAAGTTTTCCATTCAAAACCTGACACAGTGCCTGCTTAAGAAAGTGAGTAATTAAGATCTTGTCATATAAAGAAATACTTTTAAAACAAGGTAATTTGGTGGAAAACACACCACCATCACTTTAGAAATAATGTAATTGATGTTTATTTTTTCTGGTCTATTGTAAGCCTGTCTGTGCAGATGTTTTTAATAATATCAGGTCTCTCAGTGTATAGTAGATGGTTGTTTTGTTTTTTTGGGCTTTTTTGGCTGCAAACTGCTTTCTTGGAAGACATTGGGGACACAAAACACATGTTTTTCAGACTGGGGTGTTATAACTTGGGGATTCTGACCACAACTTGAAGGCAATAAACTTTGAGTGAAATAAAAAGTAACAAAATTTTCCTCTGGAGATGTTCAGCTGATATACAGGCAGCCTGTAATGATTATATGCACCTCAGGTTAGGTTGCAATGAAGAAAAAGAACCTTTGGAGCACAAAATGATAACAGTAATTCTTAGGGAACCAAAATTCAAGGAAACATAGCATCAAACAGGTCACTCAGCACATCATTGTGTTACAGAATATCCAGGGTAATGCCCCAGGTGTCTATAACTCAAGTCACCCCTTGCAATTTCCTTGCAGTCTGCCCTGTAACCTGTCTTCACTTTCTAGTGTTTCTGCAGAGCCCTGAGATGTGGCGGTTCAGACTGGCAGAAGAGTGTTTTGGTGACAGGTTGCGCAGCACACAGCAGGACCCTGGCCCACAGCCTCCACAGCTAGAGTGTGCAAAGGCTACTCACTACTGCTGCAGGCGAGGCTCAGGAGAAACAGGACAAGGAGGAATCGATGAGGGCGGCAAATCCACAGAAAAAAACAACAACCATTGCAGCATTGGATTTGCAGCATCCTTTGCCTTTCCACTCCTCTCTGCCATGCTTGCCCAAGACCTGCTCCAGAGCACAGGTGCTCTGACCTATATAGATTGTCTTCTACTTTCCAGCCAAAGTTTATGCTCTCTTCCTGCCTCTCACTGGTGCTTGTCCCTTTTCCTGCCTTAGGAGATGGCCCAAAGTCCAACAGTCATGATACCAGCTACAACAGGCCCTTTCAGTTGGCCTTTTTTATCTTTTCCAACTTATTGGTGTGTTCTGAATTGGCTTTACCCTCACATCCCAGCTTCTAAATAGGAGCTGAGGTTGTCTGGTACTTCATGGGTATATTCAGCCATGTATCACCAGTTTCCAGATAGTGCTGACCTAGCTTGTGACTGCAGCTTTGGCAAAATGCTCACCATGTGCACATGGTGAGAACCAAGAAAATCAGCCTTTCATCATCTATGTTGTGCTGCACATATGCACCTTGGTGAGATGCTGCCCAGCTGGCTGCTATTCCCTGGTAGACAAACTCAGATATCTGGTAGATCTCCACTAGCCACTTTCCTAATAATGGAAGGGTTACTGTTCCTCTCCTATCCTCTCATTTTTAATGACTCTTAGTCACTTGGTGTTTCCTAAATATGGACCAGGTGTAGATAGAATCCCTACTTCAACAGACTTTGTAGTATTTTGGACTTTCTTCCCTTCCTGGCTGCCTGTAAACAATCAGTGACTGCTGGAAAGGATCTCCTCTACCTTCGGTTTTTGTCTCACAAGATTTTCTGCTCTGACACTGTCGCCATGAACGCATGCTACCATTATATTCAGCAGTGTGGATTATCTGTTCTGTGTCTTCTTGTGGAGATGTTTTATTAGGGTGTTCAGCAAAGGACAAAATGTTGAATCTGCTTTTTCCTACACCAGTTAAATATCAACAAAATTTGCCTGAACATGAGTTATCCAGCTTCTTACAAAAAGCATTACTAAATTGTCTCTGTACATTTTTTCCCTGCTCCTTACGGTTTGTCCTGTTATTGAGATTATCTGTCTCATGAAAACAGTGTACTATAGACATTGTTCCACAGGGGCTTTCAAGTTGTGTCACTAATGACAAAACAGCAGATATACTCTCTGGTCTGGTTTTTTCCATCATATCTGGCCATCGCTTAGATGTGCATGAAGAAGATCTTGGGCACAGTTTCCTCCTTGTCTGAAGATATGTGCTTGTCTTTCAGGGCTATTTGTTACTCTGTGCCTTGGACGACTCTGGAATAGTACTCTGTTGACTGTTTGCAGCATATCTTCCATTCAGAGGAAAGTTTTGATGCTTTCCTTAGCATCTTAAAACAGAGAAGGAATTTTTTTTTTTTTTTAGCCTACTGATGGAAATTAAACCTTTTTCGATGATCTATTTTAAACATGCCCCGCTAAATATAATGGCTGCTTCTAATGCTTTTGCTGACAGCAGGAGATTTCCACTTTGCACCACTAAAGATTTAATTTTCTTTTTTGCAGGAACATACATAAACAGGCAACACAACCCTCTTCATAAATCCTACACGCTAGTACTCCTTAACTTTTAAATGAGCTAAGGTCTGTATTGGAAGGAACTATCTTTTGATAGACCGACCGATTGAGTTGCAAAAAGCGAGGTGAGCTTTTGAGCCCACTTCAGGATTCTACAGTTTCAACAAATTAATCTAATCCCACAGTGTTACTATACTCCATAAGCACCACTTTCTGATGGTGTTCCAGGGGTTTAAATTCACAGAGGTCAACGTGGCTCTCTACATTTGTGATGGGGTTGGCTTGATGTATGCATACACTGAATACATTAGTGAACATCTCTTAGTGAAATAACTGAGCTGACTAACATGGTGTTGACTTAGCTATGGTCTCAACCCTGCAGCTGCTGGGCTAATAGTTACAGGCATTGAACACAATATTATGTAAGTCTCTAAGATTGCTAAACTTGTGGAATTTGCTCTTGCCTCCAACATTGCCCAGACATTTATACATGCTGAAATTGAACCAAGAATATTTTTGAAGTCCTTACTGTTATGTCCCACATATGATTGCTCATGAGCCAAGCAATTCTGCTGGCAGTGCTCAACAACCTGGGTACGCTCAGTCAGAGGTTTGTGAATTACTGGCCTGTCTCATTTGTACCTTGCTTCCCTCCAGCCCACAGACAACTCCATCATCCTCTTTATTCAGAGGCATTTTTCACAGTCAGAATCAGCCTACTGCCAGCAACATCGATGCTAATTAATAGTTTCCAAGATGTGTGTAGGTATGAAAGATCCAAGTTGAGCAATGCTAACAGTTCCGCTTCATTCTTTGAGATCTTTACATGCAGCTTCTCTTCTTTCCCTCCACTACTGCCAAGGGTCACAGCAGTTGGTAGAAACAGGACACCCTGGGAAACCATGGCCTGTTTTCATTTTCTGGCCTCTTTCTCTGTGCTGGAATGGGAAGAACTACAACCTCAGTGTCTTCAAGCACTGCCCTGGGCGACTTTTGTGCATGTCTCATAGCCTAGAAATCCACCCTGGGGCAGTCAGGAGGGTAAGAAGCCTCACCCACGTAATTTTCTTTCCCAGTAAGTCCAACATAACAAGCCTTAAAATCAGCAATTTGATTGATATAATTGGCATTGCTTCCTGGCTGACCTGGGCAGTGGGGATCTGCTGGGTCACTCCAGCTTATTTGGTATGTTTTTTCACTTTCCTATGCAGTGCCTGTTACGCCATCTCTCCATGTTTTACACAGCCTGAGTTGGGTTGGAAATGCAGACAGGCACAGTGCTTAGGAAAATACCTAATTGCCTTTAGTCAGCATGTGTCAGCTGTGAAGTAACTCAAACCATATTCTCCAGTTATTGCAGCCTGACCTCTTCTCATTTCCTGATGCCTTCCCTAAACACTTCCACGTAGAAACAGCTCTCAGCCCCTCTGGGATCTCTGCAGAATGCTCCGTGTATCTGCCTGCTGGGGCCCAAGCAGTGAAGCAGTGCTCATAAAGGAGGTGTCAGAGGAAGTCCTTGAATGACAAACAAAGTAAGCAAATAAGAAAAAAACTAAACACAACAAAACACAGCATGCAAACCTTCCCTCAAGCCTGGGCTGCCTCTTATGCCTCTCATCCATCCAGCAGTGACTGCACTCCTCTCTTAATGTGATTTTTTTTCTGGACAGCTGTTCTGAAAGCCTCAAGTGAAAGGTCTGCCTAGAAGACGCAGATTTGCCTGGCCACTCTGTCAAAAGCAGCTGCCCATGCCAAGCACACTCTATCTGTAACATTTCACAACAGAGAAAGACAACTGATGTCTGCTGACAAGAGAACTGAGACAAGGGTTTTCCTTTTCCTTAACTAGCATTTACATTGGCAGGAAGAGGAAAGCACACATACACCTCAAAAGCAAACTGCTTACCTTTGCCTGTGTGAAACTAAGCCACAGGATTGGAAATGGAAGAGGGCAGAGCTCTCAGGGGGGCAAGGCCACTGGATATGGGGACAAAGTGCAGCCAGGAACACTACAGGGAACAGGCAATGTTGGCTGTGCTTGGGGTCACACAACACCTGGGAACAGCCTGGCTCTTGGCTTCAATTACTGAGGAGCAGCACTGCACTTCAGAGGCCTCTTATCACTGCAATAAATCTTGCTTCTCACTGAGCACAAGTGGAAGCTAAGACATCTGACCATGAGGAGGCCTCCTGTAGGCAGCAGTTTGGCACTACAGGAAGGCAGCGGTTTGTACAGAGCTACACACTATTGCCAGTAATGTGACATAAGGAACAGTCCGTGACTAAAGCTGCTTTTTACATGTAATTCCCTGGGGCCAGGGTGGCCAGTGGGAGATGAAGAAATCTCTTTTTAAGCAAAGAAGAGGAAAAAAAAATTAAGACAAATCCACAGCCTCATAGGTTCTGTACACACCCCCTCCCATGGCTTCTGCATTAGGCTGCTGTCAGAGTGAGCCTCTCCTTTGGGGTGAGGAGCAGGTCTTGCCATGCTCCCATTTTTATGGCTGCATTTGCTGCAGAAAGCATGAGATGTCAGTGTCTTCTCATACAATATCCATGCCCGGGTGCGGCACTCAGCAGTGAGTCAGCACCAGATGCTTGCAGGCTTGGGAGTCTCAGCTTCATCAA
>WEIS01037787.1:0-10967 GCA_013389965.1 Todus mexicanus | reverse complement strand
TTTTTGGTTTTGTGGGAGTTTTTGTTTGCTATTTGGTTTTAGATTTTTTTCTTTTATTGGGTGGTGGGGAAGAAGCAATTATGTTAAAACTGAGTTAGTAACTCAAGACCTTTCAAACCAAGTATGTTTACATGAATCTGAGTGTTGGATCCAACGGAAATGTCTGTATGCTGTTTCCTAGTTAGAACATCAAAAAAGAATTTTATTTTCCTGGCTGCCTTCTGAATTTTGGTTGGCCTATTTTGCACTGCTTTATTTCTCCAAAATAAACTACTGAAATATAATTGTGCATTTTAAACTTGTTTACAAATGATTGTTAGAAGTTTATTTTGTAATTCTCTGAAGGCTTGCAGAAATACTATATTTAAATATTACTCCAGACCTTGGCAGTAACTAGAAAACAAGTTTAGGTCATTGGTGTGATCAGTGACATTTTTCCCATAGTCTGTAATTTATTTTTTATTTATCAAATGTATCAGTATCACTTTAATTCGCCAGGTGCAGATGTGCAGGTACCTGCTGTGATGTGGCATTACAATAGAGTTTTCACATAAATTACCATGCAATTGCTGTACTACTATATTTCCTTGCAGAAATTGTTGTTATGGCTCATATACTAGAATGTTGCTAAATCACAAGGACAAATCGGGAGACCAATTTATAAAGCCAAAACTGTAAGTTACCGAGTATTCAGACATACAATTACATTATTGCAAAACATGTGAGCATGCATATGTTATTAAGCCTGTGCTAAAGTGCTTTTCTGAATTGCTGCCTCATTTGGTAAATTCGGGGTAGTTTTGACTTTAATATAAGCTTCACAGTAAGTTAGTTAATACTCTGTATTCTTGTCTTCTTTTTTTTTTTTTGGTGAAACTAGAGGAGTCCAGTAATGTTAGGCCATACCTGAATGCCCTTGCTCTTAAAATTGCAGACAATCTGAGGGAGATTATTCCATAATGTCAGTTTGAATTCTGTTATTGTGGGTTAGAAAAGGTTCTGCTGTGCTTTCAGAGACATAGCTATTATTGCTGTGTTGATGGGAGCAATTATATTAAAATTACATGGTCACCAGTTAGCTTCTTCAGGGTCTATTTCTGGTTTTTTGCTTCACTGTTAGAAATCCACAAGAACATCATTAGCTTCTCTGGAATTTCTCTAGGTTTTCTGTCAGCATGAGGGAGGAGATGGAACTCTTGCTTCCACTGTAATTATGTGATCGGCTTCAGTAGGCAAATATTTCTCCCTGATGAAGAGAACTTCAGTGGTATTATTACTGCCTATGACATAAAGCCATCACCATCCTCCTTTAGCTGCCTTTGCCGCATTATCCTTGGGTCTGTAATGACTGTACCAGAACATCCTGATCCTTCCGTGAAAACCAACTGCAGAAATGCAGCCTAACTAGGAACGTGGGTGCTAACACTTGTTGTTTGTGTTACGCAGAACTACCGCTGGGCCAATGTTGTTTTGCCTTTGGTTAACCAGGTGTCTGGCTATCCAACCTTTGTGCTGTAGGAGCCGATTGACCAGGCTGGTCAGTAGATAGGATGCACTATTTTTATTAATACTATTCAAACTGTCATAATTATAAAACTATTTAGCGATCTCCATCCTCAATGTGGGCGTGTTTGTGCAGAGGAGATCTGCAACAGGTTGCTCAGAGGGAAAACCAGTTGTTTTCATTGAAGATGAGTACCAATTAAGAACTCGACCCTTGGGGCTTCGCAAGATAACAAGGATTGCTCAAGATAAAGCTTCTGGTTCTCCAGATCAACAGTGGGCTGTATCCAACCAGGGAGCAACCAGGTAGGATAGTGGGTAGATGACAGGCAGGATATAGTTCAAAGGCAACAGAATAAATAGGGCCAGAGATGTTTGAATTGGCTGGCAAAAAAACCCCAAACCAACAAACAGCGAAACAAAAGAAAAATGCTTCTGTTGTTTTCATCCAATAAAAGCAAAATCCAGGCTTATCAATTCTTAAACTTTAACACTGGTTTCCCAAAGTCTGCATGGCAGCAGTGACAAGTGAGTCAGACTTTTTCACACTATCTTGCAGCCTTGCCTTCCACAGCTGTGCAGAAAATCTTGGTTGCTTTTTTTTTTGGTGAATAGAGTCTATTCTGAGTTTGTAGCATTCTCCCCATGTGCACACTTGCAGGAGTCACTTGCATTACCCTGCTAATTTTCTTTTCCTCTCTCCTTTTTAGAAAGAGATGTATTGATTTCTGTATTCAGTATACAATTATTTTATGGTGTTGCAACTGTGTGTTTCATAATTAGGAGTATGTGAAAATACTTTGTGTAGATTAAAATATTTCCTTTAATATCATCTCCTTTCACTTTCATAGATAAACAGACACGCTGTTGCAGATCACATTGCTGATTTTATTTGTAATATTGCTTTAATATCTATTTCAGAGGAATGTAACCTCCAGAAAAGTACTTTCCACATCTTCACTACCTTTCCTTTCCCTGTTCACTGTGTGTGGATCCAGGCCATCAACACTTGAGCTTTTGACCAGATGGGTTTCAGATCCTCCATGGGTTCTGTCACATTTACATGGCCATAAAAAAGTGCTAAGGATGGTTGAAGTTTGAGAGGATCCAACTAATGGAGATGTCAGAGCAATTCCTTAGCAACACAAGCACAGTAGGATCTGCAGCAAGCAAAGAGAATCGTTCTCAGTGTGTGCATGCAGGTGACTGCTGGGGTCTGGTCCACCCCTGCTGCTGGGACAGTTTTCCTGTGGGAATAAAAAAATCCACTGTAAGGAAATGTCCTGTATCTGTGATGCAGAAGGAAGGCAAGGAGAGGTTGGACTTGGAAGTAAAATCCTGACCAGTGGACATCATGATACCAGTGGTCCAGAATTTCACTCTGCTTTTTAATAGCAATTTGGAGAGGCGTTTTCTTTCTGGGGTTGATGCTAGCAGATGTCTGTGGGCCACATGAGCTCATTAGCAGATGGCCTTGCCCTGCATGCCATGAGTTTGCAGAAGGGCTCCTGATGTGTTGGGAAGTTTTTGTTGATGGCCTGGAAATCTCTTGAAACTCCAGAAATAGCTGAAAAAGTGAATGGAGTTCATGAAAATCAGGTCTTCCTCTTCCATCCTTTTTAAGGAAAACCCACATTTTATTTTCTCCTTCATTCTTTACACAGTAGTTTTTAGATATAAATTATTTTAACATTTTTTGTGTGAAAAGTCATATATACAAATATAAAGTTATAAAGAGGTTGAGTATATGTTGAGTATAAAATAGTGACTTCTTTGTTTCGGATATTAGCAGCCCCTAAAACTGAATCCTCTTGTAAAGTCAGTGCTGTAAAAAAAATATTAAAAATAAAAGATGTATTAGATGTATCTTCTATTATTTATTTCTGATTCAGTATTTGATACAGCTTGTGTATACCCTTGTGAGAACCACGTACTGAAATGAAGTCGTTCTTAAAATGGTATAACAACAATTCCTTGGGATCCCAACAGTTTTGAGAAAACTGTCCCTCCGGGTGTGAATCGTGTTGGATATTCTCCTTCACTCTCCAGCATTGCTCCCCACCTAAGCATGGCTGAATCTTGGGGACCATTCTGTGTGTGTGCTAGGTTTTGCGAGTTCCTCGATACCTGTGTTCCAGTCCAGCTGTACGGTGTAATAAGTGTGTCTTGTGATTCGCTTCAGCCCGGTTCACGATGATTTCTGAAACTTAATTCCCATTTTGTACTTAAATTTGTATAGAATTATATAAACCCTTGAAAGATCACGGCTTACTGTAAAAGCCAAAAAATACTTGCTATTTGGCGTCTTCAATTGCATGACTGATCAGATCTGACAATGAAGATGGTGATTTCATCTAACAGCATTGATTTGGATGGTAATATATTCTTTTTGTTTTCATTCACCAAGCACTTGTTTTGGACATTGTTTTGGTTTCAACAGTAAAGCAATATACAGTAGGTATTGTGGCATTATCTCTGTAATTGATTTGAAGACAGAATTGTCCGTTTTCAACACATAATGAAAATAAATGCCTTATAACAAGTTCTACTTTGCTTTCTCTTTATGAGCGGATAGGGCAGCGAGGTGAGCAGCTCACTGGGGGAAGCCTGTTTTCATAAGAATTTGATCTTCACATCCTTTTCTGGAGCAGTTGTTTGCAGTTACTCTGCACCTCCTTGCACGAGCAAGATTTGATTTGGTTTCTGACACTAGTAGGAAGTTGATTATTTTTGCTGTTCTGTATAACACAGCTAAAGACATAGGCTACTGCTGTAATTAAGCATTTATTTTTAGCATAGGCTTCTGGGCTGATTCTTCCTTTGTGACCCTGGATAGAGAATTCTTGATTTCTCAAAACCTAGCAGGATTTTTAATCAGGATTTTGGCTAGTGCAGGGAAGATACATATCTCACCCAGCAGAATTAAATTTTGCTAAGCAACGAGCACTCTCAGCAAGGGCACTCATGTAAACACCGCCTGGGGATCAGCGCTTACTGGCAGCCACAAGGCCAAGCCCCACAGTGGTGAGTTGAGCGACACTGTAGAGAAGGGGCACAGCCAGTGAGAGGGACAGCTTTTGCAAGCTGATGGGGCATCTTCCCAGGCCCAGTGCTCAGGCCTCAAACTCCATCTTTCCCATTGAAGAAAGTCCTTGGGTCCCAAATGTCTGTTACTTTAATATCCGGTTAAGGCAGTGTTCATAGTAGCTGTATCAAATAACGTTATTTTTCCTCTTGTTGATTTTGCAGCAGCAATAGACAAGTTCCATCTGCTGCTGCCATCCTTTGTGGAAAAACTTGTCTAACTCCTTTGGAGGTCGGTGTGTTTCTGTAGTGGGTTTTTTGGTTTCTTGCGTTTGGGGTTGGTTTTTCTAATATTTGTTGTTGTTTTGGTTGGGGGCGGGGCAGGAGGCGAGAGCCATGGGGTGGCTGAGAGTTCCTTTAAGTTTATTGTGGTGTGTAGACCTGAGTTTGCAAGTGGTTGTGTGGGTGATGCTACCAGCAGAGACTCTGCCACACACAAAAAAGGCGAAAGTAAATACAATATTCAAATTAAAATTTAAATGAACATCAGTATGTAAATTGTGACTTTTGCAGCTGGATTTACTCCCTAATAACTGACATTTCAGTGCTGTTCCTGTGGCACAATTGTGGTTTCACTTCTGTTCCTAGGCGTGTTTCCCTGAGGTGAGTGAGTGATCTCCTGAGGACGGGTTTGGGAGGCTCACACATCGCTTGGGCACACTTTCCTCAGCCAGGGTCTTGTCCTGTGCCTTGTCCCTCCTTGCACCCTGTACCAGTGCAGCTTTTGGGCCGTACCTCTCCCTCACTGCCTCCTCCTGCCACTATGTGGCTGCCCAGAGATGGGGCTAAGGGCACTGCCCACTCAGCAGCTCCTTCAGTCCTCCCTGGGGAAACTCACCTGGTGGGTGAAGGACCTCCTGTGCCAAGGGGACCCCACACACTTACCTCTGGTGCAATTCACTTTATGGGCCAACGGTGCCCAAAAGTCTTTAGCAGGATGAAGAAATATGTTGAGGTCAAAGCCTGGCAGCCATTCCTTGAGCATTTCGGCTGTTCTGTGGGGGGCAGGTGATGGGAGACAACTGAACTGGTGGGTGCAATGAAGCCCTGGCAAGTGGGATGATCTTGTCCTTTCCTACTGATACACATGGAAAGTAAAATCTTATGATTGGTGTTCAGAGACTTCTAGGGCAAGTGTCCCCGGTCCAGACACCACTCAACCCTCCAGCTGACATGTGGCCTGAAGCCCAAAGGAGGGGGCAGGTTCTGCCTGTTAGAACGGTGCCCAGCAGGCCCCAGGAGCAGTGTTCCCTCGGGACTGGTCTTCTCCTCTGGGCCAACACAGGCCAGTATTTTTCCTCATCACTAACCTGTTTGTTGCTTTCTTTTTTAACCCACTCGTGCCTTGTCCAAATACCTTGACTTGATCAAGTATTGCCCCAGTGTTTAAGCTTCTAAACTGTTTTCTCTCTGCTCTGCCCCATGTTCATCGATGGCTGTAGATGTACCCACATCTCACTGAAGCACCTGGGACACCCAGTGCTGGCACTGGGCTGTGCAGCACCACCGGGTGCCGGGCAGGCAGGGAGAGCCCCACGGCGCTCAGGACCTCAGAGGTGCGATCTCAATGCTGGCCTCATTGGGCAGCAGGGCTGGAGCACAGGTAAGAAGGGAAGCGCCATCGCCATGTGTCTGGTGAGGAGAAGCCTCCGTTCCCCCTCCTCTCTGCCAGGACCCTGCAACGTGATTACAACAGACTGAAGCTGCCAGAACAAAGGAAGGAGCCCACTGCAGTTTTATTTTTCCTTAGATAAATCTTTTATATAGAATATATTACAGTCAGAGTTCTCAGCTTTTAATCAAAAGATACCAAGTTATTGCAGTTTTTCACCCAGTGAAACTACCGGTGGAAGGAGAACTTTCTAGAAAGCTGTCTTGTCTTTTTAAAAAAGGAGGGGGAAAAGAAAAACACCCACCCAGAGAGAAATTAACTGTGTAGGTTGCGCTGTGCACCCACCGGCGCCCTGGCAGGCAGGGGGGCACCTGTGTGGACAGGGTAGCGTGAGGTGANCTACCATGCTCTCCCAGCCCCGCTGCCAGGCAGGGCAGCCTCCAGTGGGTCTCTCCCTCCAGAGCGTGGGGCTGGAGAGAGATGGCTTCCAGGGAGTCAGGGCCAGGGTGGGCACTGCCAAGCAGCGCTGGGCACCTGTGTTCAGGCAGTGGTGTCAAACCAGGATGGGCACAGGTGCCTCCCACCTGTGGCAAGTGCAGCGTGTGCCTACTCATGGAGGGGACAGCAGTGTCCCCTCTCAGCATGCTGCTCTGGGTGTCCCCACGTGCCTCCAGTACTGGAAGAGGCTTTCCCATTTAGGAAGTAGTGGCTGAGGAAGCCATCAGTTGCAAGGCTCAAGCTGCTCGCTGCTTGGTGACCTCTCTATAGTGGCTCTTGTGGGTATAGTGGCTCTATGCTGTCACCTGAGGTTATTTAGCACAGGTAGTCAAATTTGTAACAGTGTGGCTTTGACCCCAGTCATATGCAGCTAGCCCTGCCTTGCCCTGTCTTGCTGCCAGCCCCAGCCCTGGCTGTTCATCACAGCTGCCTCACCTGGGGCTCACTGCAGACCACCGGCTTGCCCAGTGCAGCAGCAGGCTCTGCAGGAGCAAAGTTGTGGCTCTCGGTGCTAAAAAGCGCCTTGTCCTGTCAGCAGAGCTGTGACAGCCCCTCATGTGCAGAGGGAGCAGATCCTTGCCCCTGCCTGCAGTAGCTGCCAAGTGCTAGTTGATGCTGAGCCACCGGCCTGCACTGCATGTGGCTGGTGTGAAAAAAATAATGTAAAAAAAGGCATTTTCCTCATCCGTGAGCTAGTTTTCTGAACCAGGAAAAAGTAAACCTGCCCCTCCACAGGGCCCTTGGCTCAGCCCCTGGGAGAGCTTCCACTACAGCAGTGTGCTGGCAGCTTCGGGTGCCCAGAGGAGCCAGGCTGAGTCCAAGTGGCTGTTCCAGTGCAGATTGCTGAAGCTTTCCTTGCTCAAGGAAATCCTTGGCTGCAACTGGAGCTCCCAGAAAGTGTGAAAATAGTGCTGTGCTGAGATCCTTTGCAGCGCCCAAAGAGAGGAGAGGTGAGACCCAAACCACTGCTTTGCTTGTGCCCCCTGGCTGGCTCCTAGCTGCCCTGCAGGCTGAGCCCCAGGAGTGCAGGGGACAACACTCTCAGCCCCTGGCTGTGCCCACGCTGGCCTTCACTGGCCAAGCCACACAGCCACATGGCCCAAAAGTGAGTAGAGGGGACAGGACGGCAGCTGCTCTGGCAGAGCTGGAGCCTGTGCCTTCCTGTCCCTCACTGCTGGGTGCCTGGCCTGACGCCTGCTCACTGACTCATAGGGCCCCTGATCTGGTTATAAAAGAAAACAAACTGAGAAGTCTTGTTGCAACAGTAAACACAGCAGTTTTGCAGCCTCAGCAACCTCCTTCCCAGTCCCTGTTTAGAGACTGAGATGCCCTCTTGGTGGGGGATGCTGGCAGGCAACCTCAGGACAATGTTTTGGTGCGTAACTAAGGCAAGAGGGATGTTTTGAAGGTGAGAGAGCTGCAGCAAACCGGCTTACACTCGCTTGCTGCCTCAGTCTGCTCCCAGGTGCCTGATCGTGGCTTGTCCCAGAGCAAACACCTGCAGAATCCACACCTACCCCCACTGTCCTGCCCCCTGGATTATCCCAAATGAACACCCGTGCCTGGAGCTGGGCCTCAGCACAAAGGTGAAACCACCACTCCCGGCTGACAGAGGTGCTGAGCTACCACACAGCATCACGTGAGGTACCAGGGGAGGAAATCTCTGACTTCAGAAGCCTAGCTCAGATGTATTCCCGTATCGGTCAACCATTTCCACTCCAATACCCTAGCCCTCTCCCTGTGGCTGCACCCCTGGTTTACCTCTGTAGGTCTGACACTATTCACTCCATCCCTGAGCCAGGGAAAGAGTTCCCTTTGACCTGGAGGGGCTTTGGGACACAAGATGCACCCCTAGGCTCCAGATGTAGCTCTGATCATCATGTCCACCACAGACCAATGCATAAGTCCTGTTGCATTTTTAAGACACGTTGGGACAGGGCCTTGTCAGTAAAACAAGGATAAAAACCAAAGGTGCAAATCTCAGTAACACCTAGGGCTGAATGACTAAAAGGTCAGCAAGCATCTCCGTAATGTCACAGAGAACGGATGCTGGCTGCGTAACACCAAGCAGCGGCATTTATGTATCTCCCAGCATAATTTGGATTCCCAAGTGATAACTGGGTGGGATTTATTCTTAAGCCTATGTACACCAACCTCAGTTCTCCTGTTAGCACTGCCTTCCTCATCCTTCTTTTCTTCAGGCATGGGAGCAAGCGGGAAGCCTCCTTCACTGCTGTCCTCCTTCGAGTGACGCTTCCATGACCTTCTCACATCTTCCTCTGGACTACTGAAGTCATACTTGCGAGACTTAAATGCCGTTTTCATGGACCTGTCTGGGTCTTCCCCACTATCATTTTCCTCCATGCGTTTCTTTGATGTCAGCTGCTTGGCCAGCTCATCCATCTTGTTCCATCTCTTTGAGTCTTCCCATTCCCTGGAGGACTCCTCCTCTATCTCCTCACTTTTGGCATCCCGGGACTGGAAGGTGTCCTCCTCCTCCCCCTGTGCCTCCTCATCCTCCAGGCGATGCCTTCCTCCTCTCAGCATCCGGGGATGCTCTTCCTCTTCCTCCTCCTCCTCCGAGCTCCGCCCATCTTTGCCAAATCCCAGAGCATCATCGTTATCTAGAAGAGCATTAAACGCAACAGTGAGCACAAATGTTAACCTGGTTAACCCTTCAGGGGTGATTCAAGGTGGATTTCCTGACTTAGGCCCATTTTCCCAGGATTCTGGAAATACCCACTCTCACATCACCATGTCAGTAACGGGGCTTGGAGGCCGCAGTCAAAAACCATGTGGGAAGTTCAAGAAAAATAAATTAGCTGTCCCCAGGTTCTATAAAAACCGAGCAGCAGGCAGCAGCTGGGCCAGTTACCCACTGTGTGTGGCCCCATGTGATCAGATGTGTACAGGGGGGTCTGGGTGGCTGTTGGCGGAGGTACTTGTGTAAACCCAGTAAGCACCTCCTGAACTTTTAGGCTTTAAAGCCTCTTATCCACCTGTCTCAGCACTCTCAGCTCACCCCAGGTAGGTATCAGTGCAATCAGCTGGGATACGTACTGTCATCTCCCTGCATCTCCTCAGTCTCCTCATCCTCTTCTGCCAAATCAAGAGACCGCTCTGCTTCAGTAGGGTCCTCCTCTGCAGCATCATCTCCTCTATCATCCTCCCGCTCCACACGCTCCCCGGCTACCTCCTTGCTCTGGTCCTGGCCCTGCCTGGATGGCTGCTGCTCCTCATCCTCAAGCTCCAGGCTGTCCCTGGGACCTCTGGGCTGCTCCTCTTCATGCTCTCGCTCCTGCTGCTCATCCTCGCTGAAGCCTTTGCTGATGTGGTTGTTCAAAGCTTCATCTCGCTGGGCATCCTCTGTGTCCCTGATCTCGTTGCTCTCTGCTTCCTCTTGATCCTCTTTTTCACCAGGGTCGACATCCCGTGGCCTGGGCTCCCTGTCCTCTAGGCTGTTTTTCCCCTTCTCTCTTGAATCTTCATTTTGCTCCGTTTTCTGTGCTGCCACCTCAGCCAGAGACCCCGTGGGCTGCTCCTCTTCAGGGTGCTCTCCTGCCGCATCTGCAGAGGGAGGAGCAAGAAGCGACATCTCTCCTGAGAGCTCATTTCACAACCAGTGAAGCCCATGCATTTCTTAGCGAGTTTCAGCCCTGCTCAGCAATCTGCTTAACAAGCCCATGGATCCTCTTGCAAGTCTCTTCAACATATGCTCGCGTTCAAGCGAGACGATGCTCTCACTGGTGCCAGCGCTCCTGGAGAGACTTGCAAGGCTGAAGTTAAGCATATGCTGAAGTGCTTTGCTGCGGCACAGTCCTCATCGCTATCTCTTGAGATGCCAGCAACAAATTTGCCCTGCATGAAACCAGGTTGCACATAAAATGAAATGATTTACGAAGCGTAATACGGCACTCACACAGCTCTCCCTGCTTGGAATGCTGCACTAACGTCGCATCCTTATTTCTCCCACCAGGTTGAAGAGGCAGCCAGCACTGCTTGCAGGTGAGCCAGAGGGGACGGGGGTGGCTCTTCTTCTGCACAGCAGCTACTCAGCAGGAGCTTAACGTGGGCTGGGTGTTTGCTCTTGCTCACATCCTCTTTTAACATAATTAACCACAGAAATAACTTTGCAAAAGAAAAGATGGGGGGCTAGAGAGATGTGGGAAAAGCCAGATGGGTATGGAAAGGTGACAGGGCTGAAGAGTATGTTGGGGTGAGATGATGCAGAAAGCCAGTCATGCAGGGCTGGTGACCACCACAGAATCAC
>WEIS01037772.1:0-12508 GCA_013389965.1 Todus mexicanus | reverse complement strand
CCTCCTCACAGAGCATCTCCTCCCGCAAGCAAGCTGGGCTCCCGCAGCGGGCAGCCCACTGGCCATCATCCCTGGCACCCTCATCGACTGTGATTCAACAGAGTCGAAGTGGGTGTCAGCAGAGAGCGAGGCAAGCACGGGGGTTTACCTCATCCTGGAGTAGCAGCTAAAATAGGTCAAATGAATCACACTCTAAAAATGCCTGTTTCTCTCTGCTGGCTGTCAAGGGAAACGAGGGTAGCTCAGCTGCAGACACCCACAATGCGCAGATCAAGGGCAGCATTCAGTTAAATTCAGGCTCCTAAATGATGGGAGCCTGGTGTGTAACCTCTTGTGATGGGCAGTTCATGGCTGGTCCTTGCAGCCAGTGTGGCTGAGAGAAGGATACAGAACCTGGAGAAGAGAAAGCTCCAGGGAGACCTTATTGTGGCCTTACAGGGGGGCTAAAAGAAAGATGGGGACAGACTTTGGAGCAGGGCCTGTTGGGACAGGACAAGGGAGGATGGGTTTGAAACTCAAAGAGAGAGATTTAGACTGGAGAGAAGGAAGAAATTGTTGGTGCTGAGGGTGGGGAGAGCCTGGCCCAGGTTGCCCCGAGAGGTGGTGGCTGCCCCATCCCTGTCCCCATTGCAGGGGAGGTTGTTGGGGGCTCTGAGCAACCTGCTCTAGTTGCAGATGGCCCTGCTCCCTGCACAGACAAGGCTGCACTAGGTGACCTTGAAAGGTCCCTTCCCACCCAAACTATTCTATGATTCCACAATTCTATGTCACCCTGCAAGTAACACCAGCTGTCTCTCCAGGCAGCCTATGCCCTCACCTCCACTCACTGGATGGTTCCGTGTTGGCTATGATCTGACACAGGTGAAGACACTGATGTTTAGATGTTTATAGCAAGTGTCCAAGCCTCCCCTGAAGGCTAGAAAACACCTCTAGCTGTAACAGTGGGGATAAAAGCCTTTGCAAGCTTTTTGCAGTGCGTTACGGCAATGAAATGTGGGAACCACTACAAAAAAATCGGATGACCCAGAAGTGTAGAGGTGTGCAGGAGAAGTGGAAGGAGGTGGCAGAAGCAGTCCTCTGCAAGGCTGTCGTACTCTGTCGTACTCTGCCTGCAGACACACGTTTTATCCCCCAAGCGTAACACCACAAGTGCTCTGGCAGGTTCAGGTCCTGAATGTAAAGCCCAATCTGAGCTCCATTGGGCAATATAAACCTGCAGGGTGACCTGACAGGTGACTTAAGCATCCCACCCCAAAACAGTGTGCCCAGGGGACCACTCTTACATCAGCTGGTATCACAGGCTTAGCTCACAGCTGATGTGCTCTGAAACAGGAGCTGGTCCCGCTCCTGTTCAGCTCCTGATCAGCTTTGTAGGGCTGAGCCAGCTCTACAAAAAGAGTTTGGCTGGTTTGCTTTGCAGGTGATGCAGCCCGGGAACAGGCTGCCCAAAGAGGTTGTGAAGTGTCCTTCTCTGGAGATACTCAAAGCCCAGCTGAACATGATCCTGGGCATCCTGCTTGATCAGGAAGGTTGGACTAGATCCGAGGTCCCTTCCAACCCTCACCATTCTGTGATTTTGTGATTCTGTTATGCACAAATTTCTCTTTTTTCCCTCCTCCCAGTCCCACAGCCAGGTTTATCCTGCTGGCTACACAAACTCCTGCTTTGGACCATAGCTGGTTTTCTCCCCAGCAGCATCAGGTGTTCTTCTCACCTTAAGCTTAGGCTGGGTTCCTGCCTCAACTCACTTGACCTGCTATTCCCAAGTTTCCACTGCATTTCTGAAAAGCGAGAGGCTCCCACCCACCAGCACCATACTTCATCCAGAGCCTGATGTGAAAGCACATCAAAAAGCAACAGGAATGTTTCTCCTGGTACTGGTGGGCTTTAGCTACAGGCTGAGTTCCTTCTAAGGTATCCCACACTCTCACACATCTCCAGCTTCTGCGAGCACATTGCGTTTGAAACGATGCCTAATCGGGACCTGTACTGCATGACATTTGGCAATTTAAACACAAATGTAGAGATAAATAATGGTTTGAAAATGTTGAAGCAAATTTTCGACAGTCTTAGACACGCCACTTGATTTGCTCAGGCATTTTTTGAAGGCTTTTTTAAAGAAATGTGTATTAAAACCAAGGGGGAACGCGTGATTAAGGCACGTGATGAGGATTACAGGAATAATACCTTGCAATAAAAGTTTAAACCCGTCACTTAAATTCTCATTGCCTGCTTCCCAATGTGTAAAACGCGTTAATTAACGCTTGTCCAAATTTATTAAGCACTCTTTCGAACCTGAATGAAAAGTCCCACGTGAGAGTTAAGTATTATTACATCTGGCTACCCTGAGTTGCTGCGTTCAACAAGTTCTGCTCTTCATTTCAAACAGGCCGAAAAAACGGACTTTGTTCTTATGGTGACTCATTTAGGAGCCGGTCCTGACTTCTTTTGAACCAAATCTTATCTATTTTTTTTTATCACATTCACTCCTAAGAGCAGACACCAAAAATCTGGTTTCATTCACTCATGCCCTACCCCATCACTGTTTTGTCTCCCCAGCCAAATGATTGAAATGCTTTTCACAGGGGAATAATTAAAAATATGGGGATTCTTTTTTTTTAGTTTCACATAAAAAACAAAACAGAAAAATGATTTCTATGAGTGAGCTGAACATCTAGCAAAAATTTCCCCTGCCAGCCAGTATTTTGCGGTAGTTTCAGTCAGTTTAAGGCCAAACCAGAAGGGTCATTAAGAGGGGAGGCTCCTCCTGCCCCCTTCACCCTACCTGAAGCCAGCAGGTCCTAAAGTGACTCTGTGATTGTGATCAAACTGGGAAAACCCATTCTTGCCTTTTTTGAACCACTCCCACCGTTCAAGCTGAAAATTGGTCCCTCCTCACTTTCCTTACCCATTGCCTGCACCAACTTTTCCATGCACGAGGGTGTTTTTTAGCAAGTTTTTTCGTGAGCAGCAATGAAAGCTGCCTGAGATCAAAACACATCAGGAAAAAAGTGGTTTGGCTTTAAGTCACAGCCCCGGGTGAATATGGAAGATACAAAAATAGACTCGTGGCTTAATTGTACACTGTACCTTTTGGATTAAATCCTCTAGGTATCAACCCAAAAGCCTCCATCTCGGGGACCTCATTTTCCTCATCATTGGAGTTGCTTGACGGGAGGGCTCTTCTCCCATTCAGAGGTTTTCTCTCTTCTTCGGTGCCCATTCTTTCAGACATCCTGCATTAAAAAATGTCACGGCACCATGAAAGAAAGGAAGAGCGCAAGGGAAACGCAAACACGAGCCAGCACGGCACCTGTAAGATGGGAGAAACCAAAACCAGTGCGGGGTGCCAGCGAGCTACGTGGTTTTAGAGTCACGTAAACAAAAGCTGAGAGGAAGAAAACATCAGTCTAATGATGGAGTGCAGCTCTCTGAGGATCGGAAGGCATTTTATGTTTGTCAAAACACACACTAATAAGAGAAGCAGCGCGTTAGGAGAAGGAGAGGGAAGCCTAACGCACACGTATTTGCCCAGGAGAAGCAGGGTGTTAAAAACATTAGGGAGCTTCAGGTAAAAGAACTGGAAAATCATTTGCTCTCCCACCCTCCAAAACAGCATTACTGAATCCAGAATAGCAGATTATATTTCCAGAAGGCACATCACACGCTGCCTCCCCCTAATAAAAATCACATTCAAAGTTTTACCACCATCACCCCCAATATTACAGCCTCCAACAGCCTGTGGATGATTACTGGAGAATTGTATTTCTGTCCCTATGCACAAAACCAACCAATATGTACAGGGCTAAGTCCTGCACCCAGAAAATCCACTGAGGGAAAAAAGAAAGGAGAATGAGAATCCACCGAGAAAGAGAGAGGGGGGAAAAAAGTGAGAGGGAGGAAAATGGAAAAATAAAATAAAATAAAATAAATATAAAAAAGCACTTATCCACTTATTTCTCTCCCACCAACGACCTTAAGGGAAATCTCAGATGTAGGCTGATCAGAGACTTCTCTTTGAGCTAGTCAAAACTGCTTTCACATCTATTTCAGTGCAGCAACGAAAAAGCTGCACCATCCTCCTAAGAAAATATTCATGGCTGAGAACACAACTTCTCCCCAAAGCTCCTGAAAACAGCAATTCAAAACCTGTAACAATTATTTAACAGCAGTAAGCTCTTAAAGGAAGGTTTTGAGTTAGCAAGGGTACCTTCTTTTCAGATAGTCTTACTTTTTTATATTTCTTCTCCCTTGCAGAATTTCTGAAGGGCAACAGAAGCCTGGAAAAAGCTGGGGGGCTTTAAGTAACCTCTGTATATCCTCCTCCTTCCTGTTGCAATAGGACGGTGCTGACGGGTTGCCAAGCCCTCCCCACGCCACCTCCGAGGATTTGCCACTGCCACTGGCACGTCTTGGCTTCCTCCTTCCCTCTCTTACCCCCACCCTGCTCATGAGGAGCATTGCAGGGCGCTTGGGCTAAGGAAACAGCTCAGGAACTGAGGTTTCCGTTCTTGGTGAGAAGAGTAGAGCTCCTCGTGGCACAAAACCCTGTGAAGTGGGAGACTGCAGGAGATTTTTTGAGGGACACAGCCCCAGAAGCCATGCTCACCTTGCTGATGGCCTTAATGGACACGGAGTGTTCGTTGATAGTCAAGCAGAAAGGCCCTCTTTCCTGAGACTCTGTAGGTCAAGAGGGTGAAGGTATTTTTCACGAGCTATGTGTGGAGCAAATGACCTTACAGAATCGTAGAATCATTAAGGTTGGAAACAGCCTTTGAGATCATCAAGTCCAACTGTCTACCCAACATTCCTCCGGCTCTTGCCCATGATGAAATGTGCACCACCCAAAAATGAGCTTCTGAGGCAGTACCTGGTGGAAGCATTTCACCTCCACGTCAGCTTTGTTCTGTTGCAGCGAGCTCTAAGATAACTGGGGACTGTGTAACACCTCCTCTTTCAGACGTAGCTCCACAGATGAGCGGAGTTACACGGAGAAAAAGCAGCGTACAGGGAAGAATTCAGGGAGACTGCCCTGCCAGCCGCTGCTCTTTGGAAGCAGAGGTACAAGTCACCTACAAAGATCAGACGTGGGCAGTGGAGAGCCCTTCTCCTGCGGGAGACCTGCCATGGACGCTTATTTGCCTCAGTTGCAGATTAGATAAAGGAATCATAGAACCATTTTTGTTGGAAGAGACCTTTAAGATCAAGTCCAAACATTAACTCAGCCCTGCCAGGGCACCACTGCCCCGTGTCCCTCAGCACCACATCTCCACGGCTGGGAAACCCCTCCAGGGATCAGGGGGACTCCACCCCTGCCCTGGGCAGCCTGGGACACGCCTGGGCAACCCTTGACAGTGCCCAAGAAATTGTTCCTCAGCTCCAACCTAAACCTCTCCTAGTGCAATCTGAAGTCATTTCCTCTTATCGCGTGCTCCTTGGGAGAAGAGACTGACCACCCTACTCGAGGAAATGCCGTGAAGACGACTCCCCCCCTCTCTTTCAGGCAGCTACAACTTCCAGGCCCAAAGCATCAGTGAAACCTCAAACCTCTGCTGGCCTAACACCATAGAAATCAAGCCAAGAGGCAGAAGAAGAGAGAATCGGGTCACGTTCCTGGAATGGGAAGCGAGAAGCAAACCACGTAGGAGACAGGACCCCATCCTAGCTCCCTGGGGATTTCCTAGCCACAAGGAGGTAACTCCACGTAAGCCAGGACATCTGCACTACACTGTCTGACGGCCAAAGGGCTCGAGGAGCTCTCTCTGGAGCATGGAAAGCCACCTAATTGGGGGACTTCCCTGCCTGGCTCCCCCAGGAGCTCGTTCACCCTATGGGGACAGATCTGGTCCCATTGCTGGCATCCCAAGCTGCGATTTCCATTGACTCACTTTCCTGCAGATGGGCCTTGTGGTAACCATCTGGAGGACGAGCAGCACCCCTGGCACCCAGGAACACAATGAGCTTTCTGGAGGAGGAGGAGGAGAGGGCTGGTCGGTGATTTTCTTTTATTTTCCCTCCACCACCGTGTGCTTTGTGCTGCTCTCTCTGATTCCAGCCAGCGCTCCGGCTTCCAAAATCGCAGCTGCTGCTACGGCATTATAAAACCCAGCTTAAATACTTCCTCGGTGCCATGCCTGCTGGAGGCCTGCAATGCAAACAAGAGAAACGTCGTCTCCCGAGGAAGTCACATGTGCTTCCCCAAGTGGCTGCGGTGCTGTCAGAGCCGGGAGGAAAACTTTCCATCAGAGCGAGGAAGGATGCAGCTGAACGGATGCCGCTACGGCCGTGGCGCTTCCGCGGCCGCCGGTGGCAGATGTCTCCCCGCACCCGCGACACATCTCACCGGGGCTCTCGGCAGCAGCCGACCATCGAGCGGGGACGCCAGCATTTCTTGGTGGTAGCGGCAGGAGCCACTTGCAGCCAGGGAGAGTAATGTTCTGCAGGCTGCAATTTATTTATTTTGTGGGGAGCGATGTAAATTCGTGCTTATGACAGCTCCAGATGGCAGGTATTTTCTCATTACCTTGACTTCTCAGCATTTCCTCTCCCTCGCCTATTAGACTGCGCTGGCCTGAATTTAACTTCCATGGTTTGAAACTACTGACGTCAGGGCTGATGCAGGAGCGCGCATGGAGAACACAAAGCCCTGATTTTCCTGTAGGGCCTTATATTTAATGAATGATGCACTAGGATGACCGGTGAAGGAGCACTCTCTCTTCCTGAAGCCGCTTCTGCCGTGCAACCCTGCGGAGAAATCAGGAGCCCGTGACCATTTATCGGAGGCAGCCTTCAGACACTTGTGGCCTTCACCAAAGACCTTTGGAGTCACGGGTGCCCTTCCCACTGCAGTGAACTTCAGATGNTCTGCAACAGGGCAACTGGCTTCCTTTAAAAAAATAGTTTGGACTATGCATTTTTTATATATATTTCAACACATTTTGCATATTGAAATATTTTTAAGTATTACTCTAATGCTACTTACAGCCTAGATGAGTGTCCAGGTGCACTGCAACATCATCCTACACCACGTGCACGAGCGTACCTGCGAGGAACCGTCCTGGCTCCCCGTGAACCGGACTCTTTCCACTTTCTGATCTTCTTTTATACATAAGGCACCGTTGCCTCTTCTCCTGCCTTCTCAGAGCTTTGCTCAGGAGCTTGCACCTTCTCGTCGATGATCAAGTCTGTCTTCCCCCTTCCTCTACAGCTCCCAGGAGCTGATGTTCCTCTTCCTACCACGCCTTACCTCACCTAGGCTGCAGGCAGAGGAGAGCATGTTCTACCGGAAAACGGGAATAAAATGTTAGTGTTGTTTTTAAACGGAAGTAAATTTCAGAAATGTTCATTTGGCGTTTTTCTGCGTGTATTTTGCTTTGGGTTTTTTAAAAAACAAAACCAGTTAATGTATCTGTGGGTAACAGCTCTGGCTGCCGCACACAGAGGAGTATATTTGGAGTTAATGCTGAAAATTCGGAAGGTCCAGCTCTGGAACGTGGCATGTGCACACACATTTGTATGTGTGAAAGAGGGGCCGAGGCAAAGAGAGAGAAAATGGCAGCTCTTCGGATGGTGGAACATTTGCAGAAGGGAACCTAGGGCCAGTTTTCAGAAGATATTGTTGCAAATATTTCTGTTGCAGGAAGAAAAAAATTAAATATATATATATATATTTGTACACACTCTGCTAGGAAAACGTGGCTTCGGAAATTTAACTCCCCTCTGAAAAACTGTTGTTTCAAACCGCAGGTCTGGAGTCAAGCTGTAGATCTGTATAAGCATCTCCATCTGAGCTGGCCATCTTGGGCTCCCGTTATCCTCCGCACAGATCTAGTCTAGGCAGTGATTCATCTCCTCCTACAGCAGACATGTAAATAGGTCAGATGAATCATGGCCTAAAAGTGCCTGTTCCCCGTATTGACTGCAAAGGGAACTTGGGGTGATGGGTCTTACCATCTGTGTCTACACTGCTGATGTCTACAGGAGAGGTGAGATGAACCCCAGCCTAGGCACCGAGAAAGCAAAGGGTTTTATTTTGGTATTTTTAGCGCTTTCAAGTGCTAAGTTATCCTTTGCTTCCACGGAAGACGTTGCTGCAAATCATTACCAGTGATACACAGTATGCGCTTCAGTACACTGGGTTTTTTTCCTTCTCAGAATACGTGGCTGCCGCTGCCAATTATGTAAAATATATTTCTTACAGTAATCATCAGATTACAGTAAAGCACAGACAAGCTCATGAGTTCAGGCTTGAGAAAACACAGGTATTTTTCTGTACTCGTCTGGTGAAGGCGTTTTGCCTCCTCGGGCAGCAATATAACTCTACGCGTAGTAAAATAAGAACAGCAAATAAGCAAAATTAGAAACCAGCAAAATAAGAAAACAATCACGTTGTCTGCTATGAACATACAACCCAAGTTCCCACTCCTGTGCTTGCTGACATCGGAATCCAAAGCTTCAGTTGGCTGGGTGCTAGAGGCTGCCCTAGTTTCTTACAGAAAGAGCATGGGAGAAGTCAGGCTAGGGTGAGGAGGTCCTTCACGAGTGCCAATATTCGCAGGCTGCAGCTAAGTTTACTGGTTTATGTTGTGCTGACTTTAAGTCCTTAAAGGATGAAAGAACGTCTCTCAGCAGTGGGGTTGGACAACTCCTCGGCTGTGGCCAGCTGACCCAGAAGCTGGTAGACACACAGAGGCTGAGGACCTTAGATTTTTCTCTCAAACCCGGAAAGCAAAGCTATG
The DNA here is from genome assembly GCA_013389965.1 of Todus mexicanus. Taxonomy (NCBI): domain Eukaryota; kingdom Metazoa; phylum Chordata; class Aves; order Coraciiformes; family Todidae; genus Todus; species Todus mexicanus. Next base: position 3,770 of record WEIS01037772.1, on the reverse strand, counting down.
ACTACCCAGAGACTTACAGAGGAAAAGCCGTTTTAGATAAAACATTTGCCTGAATAAATGTCACCACGTGACACATGCTTAGGCCAAAGAAAGAGATGTTTCTAAAGCAACCGCTTCGGGAAAACTGTCTTCTTAATGCCACATACCCAAAGAGGAGCTCTTCACCCAGCGGTCCAACCCTACTTGGTCCATCAGGAGTGAGCAGAGGGACTGTGACTTGAAGAGCAGGGGGCACAGACGGTTTGTGTGAGCTCCTTTCAGAAACTCCTGACAGATACCTGCTCCCTTTTGAACAGTCATCGTATCTGGAGATGGGCAAGCAACAGATTCAGTTTGGTAAAATGTTATCATGCTTGCTCTATACTCACCAACCTGCTTGGATTTTTCCCAGCGCATCAGTCCCCTTCTGTCGAATGCCGATTCCACAACACTGGAACAGCCTCAAGAAAATGACAACTGATTATGGTAAAACAGTTAGTAAGAAGTTACCAAAACACGCTTCACTTTCATTTGCTCGTTTTTGCTTTTATGTTTGCAGCCAGGCTGCAGTCCCCAGGTGCTGAGATGTCTGTGGCAGGAAAGGCTTGAGGGGCTCAGGAAAGGGAATCTTAAAGTTTCTGCAAGGACCCAGCTGTAGTTGAAGTAGCTGCCGCTTGGTTCTGCACCCGGACTGGCTGCTGTGGTGCTGAGGCCCCAGCTCCAGAGGACCTTGCTTGTCATGTGCAGCATCAGATGCAAATGAATGTCATCTGTTTGCGCTGTGCCCAAACCACCGTGGCTCCTGCAGAGAGAGAAGTCAACTTAGATACATCCAGGCCAGAACTGATAAGCCAAGGAAGACCCAAACCACCTACAAGCACAGCATCGGCGTCCTGCATCCCTGAAGCACTCGCATCAAAGGCCTGGTAGAAGACACGTGAGATGTCCCTAGATAAAGCCATTTGGGCTTAGCAGGGTTGAGTAGGTCTGACTCTGCATTAGGAACAGATGAACATCCTCCTTGTAGCGCTAGGCTGAACAGCATTCATGGCATGTTGCTCCTCAGCCAAGAAGCTACATCAGACCAGAGCTCTGCCTGCACCCAGGGGGTGGGTAACGAACAGCCCAGACAATCCCAGCATGCTTAGTTGACAGTTGCTTCTAATTAATCTAATAACATATGCAGACATACAGTGTTTCAATCTTAATGTCACAAAGCATTTCAACATTAACGACGGACAGTGTTTCGAGTGCACTCAATTACAAGATTTCTGGAATTAAAGATTTCCTAAATTTCATTTCAGGGTAAAACTTCCTCTTCCAGTTCAGAACAAAAATACGTTTCTAAAACGCCTGAGTGTCTTGCAGAACAGCTTTGCCTCTTAATACAAACACAGACGTAGCGTGTAGGCCCATACACAACAAAAGGCCTAAGCACATCTTAACTCCGGTCGTGTAAGTAATTCCATCTTTAGGCACATGCCTAAGCCCTGTAATGGGCTCGGCTCAACCAAACCAAGGCTGTGCTATATCTGTTTGTACGGAAACACTCCAGCTGCCTGTTGACGTTGCATTTCTGTAAGACGATGGTGCAGTTCAACAAGCCTCCAGTGCGACTCCTTCTCGGCACATTTCAAAGGCAGTTGCCAAAGTGGGTTGTGGATCCATCCTCTGGCCCCAAGACCTTCCCTTTGTGCAAACGAGCTGAGCAGTTGCTTATTTCAGGAAGTGTGCAAGCTTTTGAGAAGTAGGTCCAAATGTGGCTCATCAAACATCGCAACTGGTTGGTTTGTTAATGGCGGATGTTCTGGAGGGAGAAAGGAAATTGAAAGGATGAATCATTATCCAGATGAAATTCAAAAGCAGTTTAGAAATAATTTCATAATCGCAGATGTGTGCCAAATATACTCGCCCAGCACAAGCTGGAGGCTTTGATTTTTGTGAAGTCTGCAAGTTCTGTCCTTTGCTATTCCCACTATAACCTTTTGCAGCGTGGGTTTCAAAAAAGGAGAACATAAGAAGAAATTAATGCCTTCAAAATGCTCCGCATACCTGCCTCTTCCTATAGCGCTGTGCCGCATCCACAAAATCACCGTCAACGTGCACAGCGGAATGCAAATGCTTTCCCCTTTGTGCTCATAGTGAGCTCGTGATTGGAGTAAAAATAAAAGTTATATTTGCCAAGAGATGCTGCATCAGGAGGGCAACTCCAGCAGGCACCCACAGCAAGGTCCCTGGCTGCTCAGCTGATGTTAAAACCCCTTGTAATGAAGAACAAGGATGTGCAGCATTTCTCTTGTGCTCGTAGCTGCATAAATCCTGTCAAATCCGTACAAAGTCCAAGGTCAAGAACCACAGTCAACGGGTGCCCTCTCCTGCAAGTCCACCTCTGGTTGCGTGCCCCTAACACAGCAACCTCTACAAGGTTTTCGCCTGTGAGCCTGCAAGAGCAGCAAAGCTCTGCAGGGAGATATCTTCTCCTTGACTCCTTGATCTCTCTCTGGCCTCTCTCACTCTCAGCTGTAGTCTTCACAAACTTCTGCAGCTACCGTAAGAAAGGGTATGATCCTTCCCTCCTTTCCTTCCAAGCCATTTTCTTCAACAACCTTACACTGCTTTTGATTTCCTTTCAAAACATCAATGGCTGGTGGCTGGGGGAGCATTTACTTCTTCGCTAATAGATTAGAAACTCATCCAGAAAACAGCAGTGCAAACAAAATGGGAATTGATCTATCTGCCATATTCAATGATCATTTTCTCAGAAAGGCCCTTGGGATACTTCGTCTTCAGACTTGTAAGAAATTATAGGTTGTTCAACTCATACAAAATGTGGCTCGGACGTCTTGACCCAAGTGCTTTTGAGCACGCGATAGTCTGGATTTGTTTGCATCAATGCCACGCTTGTCTTGAAATAGCAATAGCACCTCTTTAAGAAATGTGGCTCAAGATAAAATACGTCATTTATGGGTATGAAAATCAGCAAACCCTTGGAATGTCTAGAGAGGCCGTCGTTGCAAGACTTACCTAATGAATATTACTTGAAGGTTGTGTTTATTCTCACAAGCAACACAGCTTTTCACGAAGGTGACTGAAATATGAAGGCAGAGCTTCAGGAATAACGCAGATCGTGATCTAAGCTCGCTGTATCCATGCTGTCTTTTAGAATGAACTCCCGTCAGAACTCTTCATCTTCTTCACAGCTCTGAAGGCTGAAAAACATTACATCTTCTCAAGGCTTTAACCACGCCAAAAAAAGAAGTGCTATCTCACTGTAATAATGTTGTCTTAATTATGTACAATACTTAGCACCAGGTTTACACCAGATGAGTCATAGTAGATGCTTGTACTTTGCTGTTTGACTAAATCCCACAGCACTTGGAGCTCCCCGCAGCGAACACTTCCCAGCTTGTGCTCAGCTCTTCTCTCAGACCACGTCTGCTGGATCCTTTGGGGGAGGCTGGTATGAAGGGTGCTGCAGTAGGATGAGCAGACACTGTGCTTGCAAATGACAGCTCAGAGTCAGGAAGAACATGCCTGAGAAAGCTGCTCAGGAGTTTGTGCTTCTCCAGTCACGTCCATTTTAGAATTACAGAATTGTTCTGGTTGGAAGAGACCTTCAAAACTATCCCTGTTTACTTGCCTTACACCGTGTAATAAAAATAATCCCACAGAAGCAAGTATCTGTCATTTTGTGGAGAATTTTTACCACTGGGTTCTCGGTGAGATAGCATGGTCTGCTGGGCACCTCTTAATTTGTGCAGACTGCTTCTCCTGCCTACATTTCAGGGCTT
>WEIS01037770.1:0-16997 GCA_013389965.1 Todus mexicanus | reverse complement strand
TGGAAATATTAAAAATGTGACTGGCTACAGTTCCTCACAACCTTCTCTAGCTGTATCTGTTTCTAGGATTAAACAGTCTCCAGGAGTTCCTTCCCACTTTCAGCTATTTGGTGTGATTCTGTGAAATGGATCTGTAGGGTTCATCCACATGAGGTCTTTCTAAGTGGCAAGGGAAGTCTCTTTGTTTAGCAACCACCTCTGTATCTTTTATGGCCACTCATCTCCTACTCTGAATTTGTTTTGGTATCCCAGTGTTCCCTGTGCTAATGTAGATGTTCACAGAACTTCGATTACCTGCAGATCCTTGGCTCCAGTGACTCATTCATCCCTGACGGCCTTAAAGGAAAGAGATTTCTTTGGATTTTTAGGGCAGAATCCAAAAGACTTCTACTGCTGACCTCCTAGTTTGCTCTTGTCATTCACAGATTTACAAAAAAACCCAACCCAATTTATGCAAACATTTTGCTTGATTTGAATTCTGTTCCTTATGTCAATTTATGTGTCTACTAATCCAAGAGATCCTCTGTAGATTGTGCTGCTGCCAGTGCTCTCTGTCTCCTCTAATGTTTGACATGACTTTGGAAGGTTAGCACAGAAACACAGGTTCCTTTACTTTCAATATTCTGTATCTTATACTCAGCTGAATGAACTGATGTAGTGGTATATGACCCAGTTAGTGTTAGTGATGAGGTCAATGCTTAAGGTTCACCATGCTGTGACAGGCAAGCTGAAGAACTGATGAAGGCTGCTGTTGAAACTCCTGGCTTGTAGGCAACGCATCTCGCATTTGCGAGAATTTTGAAGTTAAGGAAGACACTGGCATCTGGGTATAGCAGCTTTTTAGTGTGAGCCTCACTGTAGTAAAGCAGGTTAAATGTCACAGGTTAAATTGCACAGATCTGCAGCCGTGAGTTTTTGCATAGCAAGCTGAGACATACCTTGTCCTCACACATCCCTTCTGGGGCCAGGAAACTTAATAAATCCTTTGTGACCTTCCCCCTTAGTGAAGTAAGAGTCCGTAACTGTGAAGTAACAGGACAGCCAGACCTTGTCACATGCAGCTAGAAAGTTGATGGCCATCAGGGTGTGTGTACACTAGGTTTATGATCTGAGAGACCTAGAAGGGAGTTTCAGCTCTACCATAAATTGTTTGAGTCAGGCTGGTGCCAGGGCTGCTTGGAAAGTTCAGAGTGAACCTGAATACTGTGAAAATCATGCACAAACACATATGCTTCCATTGTATACCATGGCATGCATTGTGCCCTCTGTGTTTCCTGATGGAACTTAGGGTTTCACAGGCATTGGAATCCAAGAGAGGACAGGGGAAAACCAGCTCGTGATGTGTCACTGGCTGCTGTCCATTTCTTTCACTGGTTTTCAGCTGTGTGCTGCTTCTTGTTTGGCATGAGGGACACTTTCCAATCCCTGCTATTGTTTAACTCATAGGATTAAATTTTGGAAATAACTTTTGAATTGTGCCAATACATTTTATGAAGAATATCAATATTACACATCTAATATATGCCTGTGAGGGATTTTATACTGCTCTCCTTTGACAGGATGGTGAGACAGAGAACAGCCACAGACTCATTACAGCACAGTCAGATGTGCTGTAGGGATCAAAGAGCAGGGCAAGATGTCCCTCCAAGCAGCAAGGAGGAAGTAACATATCTGCATTGCTGAGGCATGATATATCACTGTTGTAGTCTGAATGAGTAATTGTGACTGGCAGTGAAAAGCAAAGAAACGCCCAGAAGAAATAGACATAGTTTGCAGGAACCATAATTTCCTCTTGAGTAAGCTCCCAAATTCTCTTGTGACTTGCCAGGATTAGGTAAACCACATAGGTGGGCTTGGCACTGGTTTCATTTCATTCAGTCTTCTTTCCATGGTATCTCTAAGGGGTAGCATTAAGGCTATGCAGCAGGAAGGAAGCTGCAGGAATGAGGGCTGCATCCATCCCGGCTGCAGGCAGAGAGGGGAGCAGACGGTATAAAGACTAACTGTCGTGGCTGAAACAAAAGTGTGAGAGGTAGCTGGAGCCAAGGCTCTACTGGTGCCCTGATATCTTGTCTCTGTCAGGCCAGTGGCATAGCATTTCTTCTTTCTTGACAACTACTTCTCATATGCTATTCCTACCATCAGTGCTCTTTGAGGAAGAAGGCCTATTCAGTGACTGGAAGGCCAAAAGAAGCTGGTGGTGATGAGCAGCAGCAAGATAATCTGGGAAAGGGCTGCTGATTGTTTGCAGCAGCTAGATGAACATTGTAAGTTTTCAGGTGCTTTTCAGATCTGTGTATATCTTCAGGCACGTCTCAAAGCAGAAGTCTAAATTTCCTTTGACTAAAAAAGTGCTGTACATACTGACTGAGGTACAACTGCCTCTGAGAGGTTTTGGTAGCTTTAGCAGCAGGGGAGTTGCAAAGAGAGAAGAAGGAAAGGGGACCAGAAACAACTGGGTGTCTCTGTGTCTCCGGGCTGATCCAAAGGTGCAGAGGCTGTTATGTATCCCAAACAGCTGTGGTGCTGGCTGATGGTACCAAATATATATAAGATAAGGAGAATGCACCCACCATCACTATGCCTGCATAGAACACATATTCATTTCCTAACACACACCAGTGACTGCAGCCATAGTTCCACACCCCATCCCATCCCACCCCATTCATGCTGCTTCTGTGTCCAGCTTTGAAGATGTGGCAGCAAATGGGGGTTAGCCAGTATTCTTTCTTATGGCCATTGTTCAACATAGAGCCATGAGTCTAATACGGCTGATGACATCCATACCCTGGTGTGAATATAAAGAAATTAACCCCCTTCTGGGCACTATTGATTGCAAATTGTTCTATCAAGCATTTTGCAAATACTGATAAACTTGTCTGCGTAACAACACAGCTGGAGAAAACATAGGAACAACCTTGCTGAAGTGTCCACTGTTTTCAGATGCCCAGTTCAAGACAGCTAAGATTCTGCTGGCAAAGTGTGCAGAGCTGTGTTGTCTGCAACTCACCTAATCCTAGAAGACGTGTCTAATGTTAGATGAGTCACTCTGTAAAAATGTATGTTTCCCTCCTTTGACTGTAAAAGGAGTGACTCCTTCAGGACTGAGGCAGCATGAGCCCCACTTGTGAGGTCAGAGCACAGCACTGTATGTTGTAAGCACAGACTGCACCTCTCATCCATCCAGGCTCTGCCTGAATTCCTGCAAAAGTGATGCTCAGGTCTCTGTCAGAGAACAAGGAGCAGATAGTCAGCAATCCCTGTGGATATTTGGGTGTCAAGGCTGTCAGCAGGATAGTAATGGTCTTTCTTATTGTGGTAATTCACTCTTTAGTTGGGAACCCCAACTAAGGTACTCATCAGACCCCGTCTTCACAATACAAGATGTTGTGAGTCCAAAGATAAAAGTAGAAATGCTCCTGGATTGGCTGTGGACCTAAGCCTAACATACACATGGTGGAGAAGTTTAAGTGTAACAAAATCATAAGCAATCAAAACCTGCATGTAAATTGCAGAGGGTAGAATCAGATCCTGTTGCACTCCTGGATTAGGTTAGCTTAGGTATCCACCTAGTACATGTTCTCTAATTACCCAGGTGTACCCTTCCCAGCCTGTCCCAGACCCTTTTCTACCTCTCCAGTGTCTCTGTCAGTTATCTAGTTTTGAGAAGGTGCAGCATTACAACCAGGCACAGCAGTGAGTTTCCAACCGCTGCCATGGTGCAGCTTTGCTGCTGAAGCAGCCATGGCCTCTCAGACCTCTCAACTGGGGCTACTGTGAGCGCTGGCTAAACCACATCATTCTGGTTACAACTGAAGACCTGGAAACCAGCATTTTGGTTGCACTGTGTGGAGAAGCATTCCCACAAATAACAGCAGTAGCCCCTGGCAAGAGTGGGCAGCAGGTGTCCAGAGAGGGATTTGCTGCTGGTTCAGCTGGAATTGGGAAGAGACCATACACCTTGTGGGCTCTGGAGATCCAGAAAAGAGGGGTGAATGGAAGGCCATGACTATCTCTTCTCTTCTTGTTTCTCTCTTCTCAGAAACAGCTGAAATAGAGCTGCCTGTTTTCTAGGAGGGGAGATTGGCTGTGCTAACTGTGATCCCTGGGTAGGCATGAGGATGTTAATACCAGCTGGGGTGTAGGGGCCCACAGAGGAGGTATGAGCTCCCTCTGCCTCGTGGGGCAGGACAAGGACATGCCTGCTGCTGACTTACTGCAAATGAAGTTCAGAGTGTTCCTTTTTTGTGTGTATTTTTGCAGCAGTATATTGCATCTGTGCAATACTAGAGTGCATGTATAGTTAGAGTACATGTATCTACAGGTAATCTCTGTGCACCCTTTCACTTGTAGTCAATGCTCCTGCACAAGTCCCTGAAGAATGTGTGAGATTCACCTTTGTGCCCAGTACACATCCCACTGAGGGACTTTGGGGAATGTCTGTCTCCAGCAATGGCCTCAGGGATGCGCCGGGGAGCTTGGCTTGCAGCAGAGAGAGGGAGCGGGAAGGAGCTGCCATCTGCTAACACTCTGAAGATAAACAGACTGTTTTTCCATTACCGCACTGTTTGTGTTGCGGAAGTACCAGAGGACACATTTCCAGTCTATGGCCCTGTCTGTTTACTTGCTGTGAAGGGGCTTGAAGGGGGAGCAAAGGCAGCATGACCTGGTGATCTAACCTGTTAACTGCTGTTATTAACGTCTACCTTGTCAGCTCCCAGAAGGAGTTGTGAGCCCTGTGGGGGCACTAAAAGGGACACAGAGCCACACAGAGGAGTGTCCTGGCTCCCACAGTATTTCCTGACAGGCCAGCTTCTCTGATAGACCTTTTGCTTAGCCCTTAACTTACAGATGAATGCAAATGCCAACATTTATGGCCCATCTTGTCTTGTTGCGTGACTGTTTTCCTCATAGAAGTAGACTACAAAGCCTTTCTACCTCATTATTCTCCTCCTGTGCTTTTTTTCCTCCTTCTTTTGATAGCTTCACCCCCCATCTATTCTTTCTGTCCCTTCTTTTCCTTGTGTCTTCTCTGTTAAAAGCAGAAGAGACCTTTGCCAAGAAACGTGCGAGTCCCCCAGCTCCCCTGCCGTGCCTGCGTGGGGAGCACTGCCGGTGGCAGGGGCTCCGTTGTCAGGCAGCGCCCCGGACCACACGCGTGCAAAGCAGCAGCATCCCATCCTTGCTCCTCACCCTGCCACTGTAGAACCCAGGGAGAGGCTGTCCTGGGCAGGACACATCCTCTGTAGGTCCAGATTTTCACGGGTGACAGCTGACTTAAAAAAAGAAAACAAACAAACAAAAACTCCCAACAAACCCCCTAAATCATCAAAATTATGCGCTTTAAGATAAATAACAAATAAATCCTAGAACATAACAGAGCTACACAGGCCCATTAGGAAGTTTTTATTACTGTTATTTAATTTGCTTTATTAAATCATTGCTTTTATTTCATAACTTTGATGTAGGATAGGGAAAGAAAATGTTAGCTAATGGGGATGCATAAATAAATGTCACGAAGGCCCAACAGTAAGTTTCTGTCAAATCACAACCTCTGCTTTTGTCACAGATGCTTATAAATCAGGGTACAAATTGCTTAGCTTTTACTTATTCTTGAGTTTGTATCCCTCGGATGGGTGACATGGATATGAGAGATTTAAAGGACATCAGAGAATCTAAATGTGCAGTGGTAAATTGTGTTTATTTTCTTAATGTGGAAAAAAAAAATGTCAAAGTGTGCATTAATATCAGATTCCAGAGGTTAAATTGCTACAGGTTTGAGGTCAATTTACTTTCGCTTCTTTTAGTCTTTAAATGAGGCATTATTTTGAGATTGAATAGCTCCTTGATCTTCCAAAAAACCTGACCCCAGGTTGGAAGTCTTGAAGGAGGTAGAGTCTCTGAAAGATCTCTTTGTGGTGCTTCTTTCTAGTTTGGAGGAATTGGAGCAAGGACAACCTTTCCCTCAGCATCCTCAGGCAGTTCTTAGCACTGACAGGGGAAGCCATGAGTACAGAGTCAAAGGAATGTAAAGTGAAGTTGGGAAAGATGCAGATAGTCAGGGAGAAGAAAAATAATAAAAGGAAGAAAAGCTTCTAACTGATGTCAGTCACTTGGACTATTTATGTAAACATATGTTTCTTTTTTTTTTATTCCCTCTTTCCGAAATCGACTAGGTTAAAGTCTGGAAAAGGAAACTCCCACTGTTTTTTCTTAACAAAAGAGTCTCCACTGGAGACATGCTCAGGTGTAACTGGAGGTACAAAGGAAGCTGTGCTGTGTCTGGCTCCAGTCAAAGAAGTATCACGGGATTTTCAAGGCTTGGGTGGTGCCACAATTACTTATGTGCTTCTTGAGTCACCAAGTCCTGGCATCCGACTGCGAACGGTAGTCGTATCTCACACTTGACTGAGTTCTTGTGAGAGGGACAGCATTTATTTTTGAATTATTTGCTCTCTGCGGACACTGAAGTGCCCCACAGTGGCTTTTTGTTAGTGGAGGAGATGAAGGCAGGTTGGCCCAAGAGACTTTCAGAAGAAGGAGACTTCTGTTCCCTCCTGCGCACTCAGTAGTGGATTGATTATTCAGCACTGGCCAGTGGACTCAGGACAGAACAGTCACAGTGAAGTGATCTCTTCCTGTTAACAATTTAAGAAAAAATGCTCAGCTCTTCATGACTGCCAGCATGAGCTTTGGGGGACCTCACTGACTCCTTGTATGCCTACAAGATAAAGATGTTGCAGCAGAGCAGGGGATCTGGGATTCAGCGCAGTAGGGCATCGTAATTTTACATAGCAGAGTGCAGTATCACATAGTGTGAACGTCTTGGGTTGCAACAGCAGGATGGGCTGTGTTGTTGCCCTACAGGTTAGGTATCTCTCCCTCTTGCCCACATGGCTCTTGTGCATTTGGTTCTGGAGTAAACTCACTCAAAACTAGCTTGGGAATCATGATACCCAATTTGGTGGTGAAGATGTACCAGTTTTCTGTTCAACTGTCAGCAAAAATGTACCTATTTTTAATGACCCTAATGAAACTTCACACTTGCTTTTTGTCTATGTCAGAATTTTTCTTTTAATAGGTAATTGTTGGTTCTCTGTCACTTGATTATTAACGCAAAGCTGGATTTATTTACTTGGCAGGCTAAACCAGTCTTATTAAAGCAAGACTTGGATATAAACAATCATTATAGTCCATCTAAATACCAATTTATCATTAAAAATATATTCATTTTAGATTAACACTTGTGTGGGACCCAATCATACAACTTCTTAGTGATACAGATAAATGAACCCATACATGTAGTCTCAATTAACTCAATGAGACTACTCATGTGAGTAAGGATTGCTCAAATGAGTAAGAGCTGAAGGATACGGCCCTTAGGGAAATATATTTATGACTTTGTTTTTAATTCTCATGACTTATGTTTTCAATAAGAAAATGGTATTAATTCAGCTCACAATAGCTTCTTAATTAACCTCCTTACATCAGAGGCATATTCAGGAATCTTAATTTAAAGCATTACTATCTAAACATGTCATCAACCATCCCATTCCTCCGTGTAACAATTGACTGTACACATGGCAAATGCTAATGGTGAGTTGACACAGTTCAAAGAGCTTCATATAATAAGAGTGGGAAAGACTTGGGGATGGTCTGCATGGAGATGTTGTATCAAACGGGTTGCTTTTCTTTAATATATTGTGTCAACACAGAACACTTACTAAAGCAAGTGATTTGACGTCATGAATTGTAGTAAGTGCTTCTCCCTGTGAGAGGAATATCTACAGTCTTAGAGAGTTTGTCAGATTCAGGGCTTCGGTCCTCCCTTTTCTGTTGCTCTTCCACCCTCACCCTCAGTGTCCAGAGACCCTTGGATTCAGCCTTCTTGAGTGGATGCCATCTCACCCTTTAGACACAGGGGGAGTGTCCCTCAGGGTACCCCCAGATCATGAAAACCCCCAGCATGTCTTAACCTGATAGATCACCCAGACCGCATATAGGCCAGGGAGTCCAATCAAGGAAGATGTATGAGAGCAACAAAAACCTGTATGATCCATACAGGCACCCGGTAAAAACAATCAGTCTACTCTGTCATTTCCTCCTAAAATTGGCTATAAGAAAATGGCTAAATAATCTGAAAAAAAATAGAAAAATAGATGCAGTTCAGTAAACACAGAGGCAAGTAATCGTTATTTGAAAGGAATCATCTACGCAAACACATGTTGAGAGAAAACAGCTCTATAGCAAAAGACAGTACACTGTATACGATGTAATGCAAGCAAAAATCATTCTGTAATATCATACTTGCATAAAAAGCAAATTTCTTAACGGGAGTAGGTAAAGATAAGTATTACATCTGAGACGTTATGATGCATTTCCAATCTATCCAGGTCCTGACTGGTACCAAGTCAAGTCTTGTGGACTTGGACTTCAAGTAAAATGTGCATCACCTAGAAACAGTCTAGAAAAAAGCAAGAAGAATCTTGGAAAAAAGGTTGTCTATTGGGAAAGATCAAGCAAAATGAGGGGAGACTCAGTAACACTTGAGAAGTCATAGATATATAGGAAGCTGCCACAGAAAGAATAATTCATGGTTTATATCACAGGTAACGTGAAGTAATGAAAGCAAATTGCAGAAAAGATATTTGTATTAAAAATTCAGGGAAAAAAATAACTACAAGGACAGAGAATGACCTCAAATTATTGTAAAGGTGGAGAAATAATCCCACTTGAAAATACTGATTTATGACAGTCAGAGCAACTACACATATTTATGTGCATGCAAGCCACACACAATGCAATTTAATATCCAATGCATTTAAGAGAAGAACAAGAGGCAGGCTTTTATTTCCACAAGGAGATGAAGTGAAAGATTTTCTAGCATAATTCCTTGTGAGTAATGAGATCAATTCCATCAAACAAAATTGTTACCAAGGAGAAACATAATGAAAAGCAGCCATACTGCTTGAAACAATAACCTCACCACCTAGTAATATGCAAAGATTTTCTGTTCATTTGTGAAAGTACTTTCAAAAGTTAATTTCAAACACAGAGAAAAAAATAGGAGCCTACATTAAATGCTGTATTTGTGGCATTTTTATTGTAAAATGCAATTTGCAAACTGTATTGTGTTGATAATTGCACTAATCACCCCTCAAAGAACAGTCACCCCCACATGTCTGGAATAACAAACCAGAACCCCCCAGGTTCTCAGTCATTCATTCCCACGCAAAGTCAGCAGTCACTGTGGCATCGTTTTCCTTCTTTCCAGCTGGCTGTCCCACAATGTGCTAGGTGTGATATAGAAAAAACACCCAGAATACTCATCCTGCTCATGTGTAAATTGTAACTGAGATGGGACTCAGCAAAATGTGGCCACACACAATGCCACGAGATCAGAGTTTTCCAGGGAGTCAGACGGGGCAGAATATTATTATGACATCCAGGAGGTACTCTTGAGTATTATGTTTGCTTGTGCCATTAAATGTGTGATTTGAGAGGCAGATGGGGAGAGTATCACCATTTGGTGTTACTTACATAGGGACCTACTACAGCTCAGAAGCAGAAACTATGTCATGTGACTTACGTTATTTATCAACCCTATGAGTTGCAAATATATTCAAATTTCAATTGACAGCTTGTAAACAATCTGCAAACCAAGAATTAGCCTCTCCAGGGCATCGCATCTCTTTTTGAGTAACATATAAATATGAATATTTTACAATGTGGGTGAAACAATTCTTAAGCAGTCAAAATAGTAACATGCATGGAAAAGATCAAATAATGATGTATTTGTTTTACTAATTATATGATTGTCTTTCTTTCCAACCACTTTTTTTCCTGTCTTTTCTGGTTGCCTTCTCTGTAAAGCAAACCGAAAATACAAAAACCCCAGCTGGCCTTAAATGCCTTTTCAGGCCAGAGAAGAGTGCCCTGGCTACATGCAACTGACAATGTCAAAAAAGACCAACCTCCTACAAAGACGGATTAGAAAGTAAGCCTTAATGACAAATAGAAACAATACTTGTAAGAAAATAAAAAGAAAAAGAAACCCAGGCTCCCATCATACGAAACAATAACTGAGCATTATTGTATTTGTTTGCATACAAGCTGTGCCCACTGAGCTAATAGAAATGTTCAGAAAATGCCAGTAAAATCTGGTAGGGGTCAGATCCAGAGCCCTGAGAGTGTTCTCACTTCCATCATCACATAATTAATCAATCCCCTCCTCAAACTAACACACACACACATGCACACCCTCACCAGCCTCGTGTACAGATGAGAGGAGCATAAGGAGATTCAGACTGCTCTCTTTCTCTCCTCTCCGTATTTGCCTGGGGAAGCAGCGGGCTGGAGCTGCTGGCTGGGCTGTTAGGGCTCGTGGTGCCCCAGCGAGAATATTGGTAGAGGGGGGCTCAACTCTGACACTGCTGCTGATGAACCTGATGGATCTCAAGCCATGCCCCTGCAGCCCAGCAGTGACTCTGCTAAACTCCACCTCTGCATCGGAGTTAGTGCTGATCATTCTGGCTTGGCGGAGCAAAGGAAAATGCAGAAGTGTGGGGAAAGCACGTTTTTGACTGCATAAGGCTAAAGCATGAGGAGAATACTGGAAGATGGACCTTGAAAGGAGGTCATCAGTAGAAGGGGTGTTCTTCATGCGATAGAGGTGAAGATCCATGAAACAGAGTAGTTACATTAGCTTCTAAGATACTATTTCTGGTGTGTCCTTATCTGACACTCCAGTCAGAGGGCTATGAGGCCATGCTGGCAGTCTATGCATACTGAAGAGGTCCATGCCTAGTGCAGGCACTAGCTTGAATATTTGCATGAAGAATTGGCCAGCTAGAGAAAACCCTCTGTAGTGATGCATGGTGGTAATACAAGCCATCTGGCAACAGCTGCTTCTGGTAAGCATCCTGAGCCACAATACAAAGCAAATGTGGTGTGTAGATGCACCCACCACACATATCACTGTACCTCCTGGGTAAGACCTGGGCTCAGGCTCAGAATAGACCCTGATGCTGGGCTGATCTTGGTGCCCTTGGTGCAGGAAAGGTCCCAGTTAATTCTTCTGTAAAGCATAGGGTCTGCATGGAGAACAGAAAATCCCGCTGCAGTTTTCTATCAGCATTTAACCTAGATTTCTCCAGAGAGAAAAATATTCCTATTTTGCCATCCTTGTTGCCAGGTATAGTATAGTGAGGATTTGTTGGCTGAGGAGATGCTGCATGTGCAACAGCTCTAAGTGCCTTGCAACAATGAAAGATGCTTTTTTGTGACAAAAAATTGCATACATTTTTCTTTGCCTTCCCTTCTTCCTTCTTTCCTTTGCTCCCTCCTTCTCTCTCCCTTTTCCCCTCTCTCCCTCATTGTAATGATGTTAACCACTGGTACATCATTTAGGGGCTTCTGCAGAGATTACTGGCCATTAGCGCTATCCACAGCCATTCTTTTCCTTTCTCACCTCCACACTGGTCATTTGCCTCCAAGACAGGATGTGTCTTAATTAATGACCATCTCCCAGGTGCACCCTTTACTCTTCACCCAGCTGAGACCTGAATAGAAGTAGCAGCAGATGGCCTGACCCACTGAGATGGATCATCTCTCCAGACATCCCTCATCCCTTCCATTCCCTCTGGCTGCCCTCAGTTTCTCAGTGGATCTGTGGAAATTGCAACCACTGACACACACAGTTTGCTGCTGCTCTGCTCCTTTCTGGGAAACGTGATTGTCCCCTCCACTCACAGCCTGAAGTCAGAAGTGGACAGTACAGATGCTGGCTTTTGTCCCCTGCCCATTGGGTGCACACTTGCACCTCCAGGTACAACCCCTGGTTGCAATTAGTGTCCACGTGGCCAGAGGACAAGAAGAGACCAGTTTTACCTTCATGTATCTGATGACAGCCTAGAGTTTGGCAGCAGCAGCCTTGGGTGGGGAGCTTCGGAAAGGCGAGGCATGAGGTGCCCTCCTACATCCTCACTGCTGGGTACTGCACCTGGAAATGGGAATGAGGTCGCTTGCAGGAAGCCTTTCCCTGCTGTTTCACATGGCTCAGCAACATGTGAAGGCCACTACTTGTCACTGCAAGAGCTGAAGGTGGGGTTAGGAGCTACAGGTCAGGCAGAGGAAGGGGAGGTGGCGGTTATCTGACCTGATCCCTATCTGGAAACAGAATCATCTCATTTATTCCTTCAGATTGTGAAATTTGCCCAAATGGGATTGCCTGATGTGAAACACTTGCAGGGTTGCATTGCTCCTTTGATTTCAAATGCTTAGTAAGGAAATGAGCTAAAATATATATATAAAAATAAATGCAGTAACTTCAGGTATATATCTGAACTGATATAGCTGTATCAGTCATCTATATCACACACTGTTGTGCTGTATGGTAGAAAGCTGCTGGCAGCTGTTCACTGTCTTTCTACAGACTAGGGCATTGACTCAATCCNCTAGCCTTGAAACTGCAGAATGTGATTAGTCCATTAGGGTAACAGGCAGGAAACCCCACATCTGGAACAACCTGGATACTTTTCTTTTCTTTCTGTGATCCAAGCACATTCTTTTTGGAGAGCTTGTAACCCAAACACCAGTCCTTCAGAGGTTCAGACACCAAGGCCTGACCCCAGGCCATCCTGCTAAGCCTCGGTCAAAGAGCAGGCACCGTCAGCCAGAACAATTCCTGTACCCACCGCCTGCCTCAGGCACCTTTCACTGTGGAGACCGCCCTGTTCACAAAGCTTATTCTTACATGTTGGGGTTTGGACTTGGTAACAAAGAGCCTGTGTATGCATCTTATTATGTTTTCCTACTTATTTATTTCTGGGATGGGTGTTTGGAGTTCAGGCCAATGCTAAAGGTCTGGGCTGACCTTTCCTCCTCATCAGGGGCTGTCTTCTTGTATGGTCCCTGCCTGCCAACGCACAAGGCAGGGCTCCTCACCAGCTGAGAAACAGCTCCCTGGGACCATTGTTAGGTTCCAGGACCCCTTCACAGAACTGGGGAAAGGACAGCACTCTCAGTGAAGGAGGATACGAGGCAATAAATATTTTATGTGTGGAAGATGCCAAATTAAATCTGAGGCATTTAGAAAACCACAAGAATACTCCAAGGCCATGAACATTATTCCTGCTATACAAGAAAAACAGAAGATTCAACAGACCATAAAATGAAGGGGAAAATCATGTTTTCTTGCCTCAGGAGGGTCTGAAAATTCAGTGCTGCTGCTGCTGCTGCCACTACCACCATTAAGAATTTTTCATTGATGTCAGTTCAGGGGCAAAGCTTAGGTGAATGATGGCTCAAGGGCATTTAACCCTCCAAGTGCTTCACAAACATTAATTAATAGAGCTGGGCAAATAATTTGCAGTAGATTATCCAATGAATTCGGGGCCTGTCTCTGCTTGCAGAGAGCTGGTTTGTGCCCTGGTTTTGCTCTGCTGAGCAGAAAAATAAGTTTCCTTTCCTAAGCAGTGCTCAGGCTATATGCTGCTTGGAGTTTGGGGCAGAGGGCAGACCCCTCCACTTGGGTGTTTTCCCTGTTCAAGTGAGCAAGGTGAGGGCAAAGATGCTGCTCTGCTCGCCTCCTTTTTAGGGTCAAGCTGGGAACTACAGTAAAATGTCAGCTTTTCAAGGCATCCAGTGCTGTTGTTCTCAGTGGGGACCAGGATGTGCTCCAAGGGGTGACCCCTGCCTGTCTTATCCTGAGGTTGCTCTTCTCATTGGTTCTTGCCTGTGCCATCAGACATCAAACCATTTCTACACTGTCCTGAGTGAAATGAGCTCACCTGGAGACAGGACTATGCTGCTACTGCCAAGATGTCTTGCCAGTAGTCTTCTGCCTGTCAGGGATCATCCTGTCTTTAAGTGAAAAATAATGAGGCATACTAAAGCAAATATAAAGGACACAAATAGCTAATGAAAAGACACATAGGTGTGCTTAAAAAAATAGATATATAATATTGTTAATATTTTTTGACCTGAAATTCTATGATTTATTTTTTTTTTAATCACAATTGATTTCTGCACATATTTCAAAGCACACATTCAAATGCACACATTCATTTACGAATGTGTTTGTGTGTGTGTACAGATGTGTATGTGCTTCCTGGTAGCCTGTGAAGCCTTTGCTTTAAATAGAACAAAATTTAGCAGAGAGATGAAGAGATAGCAAAAGTGACCGTGACAATATATTTCACCTTCATTTCAGAAGAACACTTTACAGTCCAAGGGAGATGCAGCAGGTAACTCCCATAAGTGATTTAATGGAGAGAAAATCCATAATGTGAGCTCTGCTCTCAGCAGAATTCAGAGAAGCCATGAGAGAGAGCAGGAGTAGGAATTACAGAGCAGTCATCTTATCTTCAACTGCTGAAAGAGTATGGGAACAAATAATTAAACAAACTTCTAAAAGCTTAGGAGATAAGATTCATAAAAGTTGACATGGACTTTTCAAGAAAAATCGTTCTAGAACGTGACTATATTTTTCTCACCTAATGACAAGAAATTTCAAAAAAGAGAGATAAACCATCAGGGACTGCATATTGTGAACCAGGACTGAAGAATGCATGTGTGAATGGTACAAATCCCAGTAGGTGCATCTGTAGAGAGATACCTGTCAAGACACTGCAATTTAAGAGATCTGTTTGAGGGTAAGACTTGAGGTTTGATTTGGAAAACACAAAAATCAATGAGAGACTTTAACTTATCTTCAGTGACTGTTTGATCTTTATTAGAGTCTTCTATTGGATAGATCATTAATTCGCCCATGGGATTAATTAATAACATGTTAACAAATGTACAGATGATGCCTAAGTGGAAAAGATACAAAAACCTGATGAGAACAGGGAAATTATAAGGATTCAGAAGGCTGAAAAATATAGGCAGAAATTAACAAAATGATGTTATAGATGGGAGACAAGCACAAGGTAAACAAATCTTAAGAACATAATTCAAATGTTTAGCAGCAGGGAAGAATGGAATATAGAGACCTTGGGTTCTGGGGTGAAAATAAATTGCAAATAAAATAGTTCACCAGATGCTTTGAGCAGTCAGGCTTATTTTTATTGTAGTTTTCAGTTCAGGCCTCATACTTGGGAGTGAAGAGGTAGGATTTTTCTCTCAGCAGTGCCAGCAACTGGTGTCCAACATTCTGCCTGGATGTGGAGGTACTCTGTGCATGCACAGCCAGCCAGCAGCAAGCCCATGCTGCTACACCAATGACTGGGGAGACAGCAGCACTCCTGCATCCACTCCCCAACATTTGCCTGCAGTGCCTGTTAACCCAGAAAGACCCTATCTAACTGCATTCAGCTTTGGGTTATATCACACTTGATTTCTCAAACATATGTGTGTTCATATTCCTGCATTTTACTTGGGAGCGAAATATTTAATGAACTTCTAGAAAAGAGGCCTCTTCCTTATCTTGTTCCTCAACACATAATTTTAATTGGCATTTCCCTTCGCGTAAGGAAATGACTGTGCTTTATACTTTACCATCTGTATTGAGCTTCACATTCTTCTCCAATGAAGAGCAGAATCCTGAAGCCATATGAAGTGTTTCTGCTTTCACTGGTAGCATAGCACTGGTGGCTATCAGTTAAGATCCAGTCCCAGAAACCTTCTGGATTTGGTGGTGCTTTAAAGAAATTTTACCATTTGCAGTGTCTGAAAGTGAGTCAGCTTCTGCAAGGATCTCATAAACTAGCAAGCAATATCTGGAACTGCCTTGCTTCTAACATGGAACAAGGAACTTTATGGAAATAGGATAATCATAAAGCTTTTACTATTTTATCTAAGTTCTTAAGTTGTACTTCCCTGAGATCTCATTGCCTAGCTCTGTGCTACAAATATGGAAAAAAACTTATGAAAATATTGGAAGGTGTGGAAAAAAGCCCAAACCTGAACAGTGGAAGGCTTAGGTAGAAATCCAGAAAGAAAATCATTGTATTTTTACTATATCAGGCAGTCTTGTCAAAGAATACTTCTATTAACCTCCAGGTGGTTAAACCTAGACTGGTCATGGAAAGAGAACTCTACATCAGTCAGAAGAACAGACTGATGATAAGTTTTATTTTTCTAATATCCATGATATTTGGGTGGTGGAAAGAAATCTCCTAAAATCTTAACTGTTACATTACAGTCTTTGGTTACACACATAACCATAAGGACCAAGGAGTGTTTTACAGGTATTTATACATCCGAGATATTTGGAAAAAAAAGAGACAAAATAAAAGTTTTGTGAGGGTCAGCTGGAGGATTAGTTTGAGTCTCAGTGAGAGCAAATTGACTCCCTTTTTATTTAGAACGGTAGAGACAAGTAGGAACATCTTAATGTAGCAAACATTACTAGGAGGACTGAATGAGGATGGGTAGGACTTTCTCTTTTGCTGCCTTCAGGAACTAGTGAGGACACTTGCGTAGAGTGAAGCATGTGGATTTCCTCACTGATAACATGGGCATCCTGCTGCGTAAGCGCTGCCAGATCGGGGCTCTGGGCGGCTCCTCCCATGGGCAACTCTCATGATTAATGAGTTATTTCCAGAGAGGCAGCTCACATTGGCAAAGATGATAATAATAATAATAACAATGACATAGTAATAATAATAGTAACAAAACCCATCATAATTATCTTACTGCATGTCTTCTGCCTGAAGTCAGTGAATACAGCTTTGTTACAGGCCTGTCACAAGTCAGTGAGTGCAGATGTCAGCTCTGTGAACTGTAGTGCAGACCAAAACCTCCTTGCTTCAAATGCACTGTCAGGCTGAGGACATTGTGCTTGCCCAGGGCTGCTGCAGAGAGAGAGGAAAAGCATTGCTGAGGCAGCTTGTGGAGCTGGACGTGTAACCAGGTCACTTCCCTTCTGGCAGCTTATAAAAGTGACAGAGGAAGCCTGCAGTGTACACTGACGTGAGGTGGAGGGAGAAACAAGGGTAGGGGAGGACAACTGAAATGTGCACACGCACATACAAAAAGGGGGGGAAAAAAAGGAA